>SNQJ01S0025605.1:27813-46359 GCA_010110895.2 Picea sitchensis
CATATTAATGGAAAGTAAAGATTACAACCTGAGCCTTGATGTCACAAAATCCCTTTCGATGGCCCTTGGCTCCGACACACACACTTGCTCACTTGCATGAAGAAGATCAAAACCCTTATGATGTCTTTGCTGGCGTTTCCTAGCCTGTTGTTCAAGCTTCAATCCTTCACACAATTCTTTCACTAATTCTCCAATGAATCTTGCTTAACCTTTTCCATGAGAATTCCCTCAATTTATAGGAGAGAATAAATTAGTTACTTGGATAAGAGTGATCCCAAAATATCAGGGAATCTAGTACTAGGATAACCATTCGAATTCCATCTCATCCTTCTAGAAGATTCCCTTCTAGAAGCTTCGAGAATTCACCTTTTTCCTTGCTTTAGAAAGAGTTTGCACCCTAGCAGTTCAACACAGTGAGAACTTCTCGCACCCTGGCTTAAGGTAGCCTGTGAGAATCATGCATTCTCGCAGGCAAATATATTAGTAGCCTGCGAACCTCCTTCAAAAATGATATTTCTGGAAAGAGAAGAAAGTAACTTTTCTAAGGAGAAAGTTCTTATGAAGAGCCTGAGTACACCATCATCAATACATCATCATGATGACCAAAATCATGGGTAACACCTAGGTAGCTTGCGAAGGTAAGATCCTTTATTTTCCTCTTCTTTAGGGGCTCCTGTGCAGTCACGCCAAAGATGTCTCGTTTGATGACATGAGGAATAACGAAAAGGAATACCAAGGTAGTCCAGGCATTGTGTCACCGAGTGTCCACACCAGAAAATGTCTAAGACATCCCGTAGCCCAGCATGTATGTCCATCTTGACCATAATTCTCTCCATTATTCTATTATATCTCTTTAAGAGTTTTGGTTCCGTACAAATGAAGCGCCCAATTTCATTAGCGATGGCCTCCAGCGCCTTCTCAGTCCAATATTGTAGGGGGAGTCCGGGTAGAAGAACCCATACATGTCGATACCGGAAGGAGTCCGTTGAAGGGTTAAATGAAACCCACCACCTTTTAAGAATGATACTTCCACTACCAATGGTCCAGAATGTATCAAGTATTAGCTATGATTCATCTAGTGTGTTAAAAATAAAAGTGAACCAACCAAAAGATAGGGAAATGATCTCCATCACGTATCCTAGAATTGGTAACTAGTTTTCTAAAAGACATTTCGGTAAGGAATCAAAGATAAGAGTGCGATAAATATGCCCACAAGTGGAGTCGGACTCTTTCCTCTAAGCCCACATCGGAAAACCGTGATCAGGCGTTGTTTTCTGTTTTTAGGCTTCCACAGTCTATTGGTGCCCGGAGGCTTGGGTAACCACGACAAAGAAATACGAGTTCGCTCTTGCAGAACTTTTGTATGTCTTTTATCAGCGTGTCCAAGAGAAGATACTAGTCCAGGTAGAAAGGAAGAAGTCGAAAGAGTTCCAGTGGTGGGCGAGCAAGGTGAAACAGTTGGTGGAGGAGCTAAGAGTTCTACCACCTTTGGAAATATGGTAAGGTGGGAAGATGTAGAAACAAAAGGAGCATCTAATGGTGTGAAGAGACCGTCACTCTTCCATAGGGCTTCATCAGCCGTACTCATTAGTGCACTGACCTCAACCTCCGTTGGAAGATGTTGGAAGGTCTCTCTCATAGATGCCACCAAGTGCAGATAGTAAAGGGGAGCAGGTTTCAAGGCATAAAAACTGGTGAAGGAGTTAAGTAAACCCCAATATTGTCAAGTTTGTAGGAAAGTAGTTATGAAGCCAGAAAGGTATAGTACAAAGAGTAGTAGAGTAGAAGTTAAGGAGGAGGAAAGTCAGTTAAGGTGCACCAAGTGGAGGGTTTTAGAGAGTGAGAGGTAATGACGAGGAGGGATCCAACGACCATAGTAGGCGCTCCAAGTCTTAGGCAATAACTACTCCAAAAATGTCGAGCTCTAGTTCAAGTTAGGAAACGACAACAGTCAAATTGCCTTTAGTATCGAGCTTCATGCTCATACCTCTGTTTCACTCAGGTTGGGCGAGATGTAGGGTTGGTTTTAAAGGGTCTGAGTGGTAGCAACGCCTGATGATCCTATGGCAATAGTTCTCATCAGAACTAAAATGAACTCCTTTAAATCCAAGATCCTATGTCTAAGTACACCAAGGGCATTGTTGTAGATGTTTTAGTCATCTAAAGGAATCCTCTAAATTGGCTGGCTATGGGAGTTCTAATATAAAGAGATGCGTTGCCACCGTTCGAACTTATTTCTTTTTTTTTCCTAACGAATCCTTAATTCTGTACTATGTGTATATGGCTTTGCTCCATTTTTCCCTAACCAATCCTTAATTCCTTACTATCTCTTTATGGCTTTGCTAATTTTTTTTCCTAATAGACTTAATTCCATACTATCTCTATGTGTCTTTGCTATACCATTGCACTAATTTTATAGTATTACATGGAACACAACCCTAGGTATTAATCAACGTGTTAAAAATGTAGAGAGAAAAAATAAAATTAAACGTCTATACTAACTCGCAAATAAACATGAGTTGTATCACGATGGAAAAAATATCATAGATAACTTTGAGCGGTGTCAAAACATGCTATATAAAACTAACCTTATTACATGACTCCAACACTTCCACGTCAAAAGCTATTCATTACGTGAGTAGACATAAGGAAAGTTTAAATGTAAAATCATGTCAATCAGCATTGACATGAATCAAGGTGGGAGATTGTGGGCACGTAGACCTACTTTGGAATGGGAAATTCCAGTAACTTTGTTTTGTAGTCATTTTTCTTTTGCATGGGCGAAGACGAATGTAGATCTATAACAAGAGATGTTGCTACTAAAATAACAGGGTTGAGAGTAGTGTGATTGGTGGAACTTGATTATTGGGTGCTTTCCTGATAGGATTCCAATTTGATGTTGCTTGTGGTCTCCTATGTCGTAAGGAGTATGAGCCATGTTCTAACAAGCTTCTTCCTCCAAGGTTCTATCATGCTCTTTGTGAGAAGTGGTAGCAAGATCCAGATACAAATCCCCATGCTGTAAGTGGCATAAAAATATGGAATAAATCTAGATGTCATGATGTCCAGAAGAATGAAGAAGGAATCAACATTGTAGACCCCCAATGTAGCTATGAAACTGATTACTACAAGGACCTGTAGCACATATAACTATGGATTGAGAACCAACGATTCTCCTTTCCACTTTCCCGGAGGTTACCAGGTTCATACTCACCCTTTATTGTGCTACTCCCATGCATATCATCTGAAACAAGATTTAATTTGAGTAGAGTGACGGCTATAATGGATTGTTTTGACTATAATTTGCATAGTTTTGATTCCATTGAAATATTGTACTAACCCATAATCCATTTCCAGAAGTTGTTTAATGGAATGAATTCAGGGTTTTGACTATTTTGATTCCTGAGAGTGTTTTAAATTCTAAGGAAGCCATGTTAGAGAGCATCCACAGTAACGCTGGATAGATGATTAATCCCACTGCTCGAGGTGGATCCTTCACGCAGTTTTAGATTATCCCACGAGAGAAATATCCTGTTATATTTATGTCGATCGAAGATCCCCACTTACATTTTATGCTCTCTTCGAATCTTCATGTTTTGCAAAGGATGTCCAGAGGCATATTTCTCGACAAGTTTTTCTTAGAAAAATGAGAAACTGTCGTTCACAAGAGAATGAAAAATTATGAAGGTATACTAGTAAAATTCAAAAACTGTATTTTTATTTTTTCTAGTTTTAGCTTCCTGCAGATCCTGTATAAAAGGGAATCAAGATAAAGACTTGAATCGTATCGAGTATGATAAATAGAGACATGATCTGGTTATTAAGTTTTAGGCCCTTGTCCTCATTTTCACCTATCCACTCAGTGTTTCTTGCATCTATCAAACTCCTCCCTATTTTATCAATTTCAAACTTCACTGGGCCAATAATGCTCAGCTTCTCCAAGGGCTTTGAATTATGAATGAAAAACCCGTTAAAAGTAGAGTGTATTTTCATAGAAGCACAATACATTTAACATTGTTCACCTATCAGCTTCACGTTCTATAAAGAATTTCCATAGGCATATTTCTCATAGGTATATTTCTCGACAACCTATGCTAAGGAAAATGAAAAATTGGCATTCACTAGAGAATGGGAAAATATGAAGGTATGCTAGTGAAATTCTAAAATTGTATTTGTATTTTTTCTAGATTTAACTTCCTACAGATCACGTATACAAGGTAGTAAAAAAAAATACCCAAATCACATAGATTATGAGAATTAGAGACGTGATCTGGTTCTAAAATTGTATTTGTAATTTTTCTAGATTTAGCTTCCTACAGATCATGTATGCAAGGTAGTAAGACAAAATACCCATTGTGAGAATTAGAGACGTGATCTGGTTGTCAAGTTTTAGCTGCTAGTCCTCATTTGCACATATCCACTCAGTTTGTGTTTCATTTATAAATAGTAGCGCTATTTTATAGGCTTCAAGATTCACCTAGCCTATAATCCTTAACTTCTCTAACGGATTTGAATTCCAAACGAAAAACCCTCTCAAAGTAAAGTTTATGTTCATAGTTACAATACATTTAGCATTGTGCAGGGAGAGGCAATAGCTATGTAGAAGGCAGTGTGCAGGGAGGTGGGAGGTAGTAGTTTGTGTTGCTAAAAGGTATTTGAATCCGCATTGACAAATGAGACATGGGAGAAGATAAAATATTTCTATGTTCCAAGTCATTGTTCATTAAGATTGAAAGAAAGGAGATAGTTTAATGAACATTTAATTGAATTCAATACATTGATGAGACAACTAGCTTCCTTTGGAGATTAGTGGACATGGGAGGATTCACTTCATTAGTATTGTAGATTCATAGGATAATTTGGTGATACATATATCAATGTACGTTGTGGGATTAATCATAAGATTGATACCATTGTTGAATAGTTATTGAATGAGGAAACAAAGTGACCATCAACATGAGTGACTTTAGATTCACAAACATGATTTACAAGAGGTCACTCTAGAGAAATGAAAGAAAATGGATTTCATGGTAGATTCAAGTCCAAAGGTATATCATACATTATTTACAAGATGTCACTCTAGAGAAAGGAAAGAAAATGGATTCATGGTAGATTTATGTCTAAGGGTAGAATAACTAGTAAGAAGAGGAAATTTGAAGTGGTGCACTAGAAATGCAACAAAAAATGGCATATAAAAAAGGATTCATCTTTTTACAAAGGAAATAAAAAAGAGGATGCCATTGTGGTGGCTTCTATTAGCAAGGAGGATGACGAAAAAATGGGCATGTATTTTTTTACCTCTTTTTTATCACCACGAGTATATAGTGAAGCATGGTTTATAAACTTTGGAGTATTATTCCATATGACTCCATATAGAGAGTGGTTTGATTCCTAAAACGTGTTATCTGGAGGGATGCTTTTCTTAGGAGATGATAGATCCTATAATTTAGTAGGTAGTGATTAAGGTCATTTTCCCCTGTGATCATGGGTCATAATCACAACAAAGAAAGACTAAGTGAAAGAGACAATAGTCTCCCCTCAGTGTCAAGAACACAAAAAATAAAGGAAATAACTACTTAAATTAGAAGAAAGTAGGAATAGAGACGAGAAAACATGGTGTTCCTTTTTCTCCGGTTCGATGTTGATCCCCTCTCTAATCCATCGAAGAGATCCTAATATTCTGCTGGAATCAACAAAACTAGGGTTGTGACAAAGTAGTTATGTAATCAAAATCATGTGCATGTTAAATTCCATATTCAATGTAAGCATAAAGATAAATGTACATTGAAGACAAATCTGGGGAAAAACAAACTCTTTTATTATCAACAAGTGGAAAACTTAAGTTCCAACGTTGTCCACCTTTAGGCACCATCTTGAAGCCAACTATCTGGGTTTCTCTAGGAATCCTCAAGCATCAACTCAACTGATATTATATTCTCTAAATCACTGAGATGGGGATAAGGATACACCCTATAGCCACATAAAGTGAGAAAGAATCTTTGGAAAATGAGTTTCTAGACTAAAAGGGATGTTACTCAGAGAATTATAGGGAAAGGAGGCTTGCTAGATGTCGGTAGCACAACTTTGCACCAAGGGAATTATGTCTTCTCCTTATCCTTCAATGGTTGTTTTATATATTACCAAAGAGGTTTGGGGAATTGAATTCCATTTTTCACAAGAAATGGTCATTGAGAAATGAGCCCAACAAAAAACCCCACCCGAAAAAATAGAATTATTTTATTTTTCACCAAAAATAAGGGCATCCACGAGTGACAGTGAGGAATGTCATGGATGGCCATGTGTTTCAGAAGGGAAACCCACAAATATGCTCTTAGGGAATGTTTTTTAAATGATTTTTGGAGAGGAATTTTAGGGAACATTATAGCAAGCATTGGGAAAGGTTTAGTCCATGGCACAAATGCATAAGTGTGGCATTTTGTGCTACAAGATATGCCCCCTAATGTGTGAGGTAATAAGGGGAAAAATGATGGTCGAAATACATTAGGAACTCTGAGAGGAGAGGATGCATTGAAGTATCAACAAAAGTTCCCAAACAACTCATCCGAAAAGAAATAACGTTCAGTCAAGATCAAGCAAGATTTTTGTTTCCCAAGTCAGGCATACCCATGATCAAGAGTGATAAAGCATCACCACCAAAGAAAATACACTGCAAATCCATGGTAAATATGAAAGTATGACTAATTTCCATGGCCACAAACAATACACAATGGATCCATGTGATAAATATGAAGTAGAAAACATCGAAATGAAGAATACACAGTGGATCCATGTCAAAGTAGATCATAGCCACAAATTGATACATAGTGGAGCTATGTCTCACAATCAAGAACAAAGGATATCAAGAACCAAGAGAATGAAAAAATTGATCCTCTGTAAGTACCAATGTCTGTGAGCTGGCACCATATGCATTGGGAAGGAGTACAAAAAAGGTGGTGCTCATACTTCACCCAAAGTCTTCACAACGATATGTCATGGTACAATTCTACACTATGTGAATAGATGAGTCGAAGTCGAACACAATGAGACATCTTTTGATTACCAATCATTGATGTATACCATTAACAAATGTGAGAGAACCCTCCAATTATGATAATGAGAGTCAAGGTATCATGGTACTATCTCACAAGTGTGAATGAATGAGATGGCATCGAACACTTGGTAGAAAATATCAAGTAGGGGACATTGAGGTATTCCCATTGTCAATAGTGAGGGAACCTTCCATTGATCACTGCAAGCCCCAAGGTACCAAAAATATCTCTAGATCCCTCTCCCAGAGTAATATACATCGAATTCGATGGGAGGGAACCCACTGGAAGGAAGGAATTAAAGAATTCTCCATCATCCAACATCAGGGGTGGCAGAAGGCTAAATATTTCGAAGAGATCGGACAAATAGACTGATATTTGTGATGATGAGACCTGAATTGGGAAGGACGACTTGCAAGGTCAAAGGATAATTGTAGAATGTCTAACACAGGTTGAAAACATTCCCTTGAACATAATCATGACATATTATGTGACTTGGGAATCATGACTATAAACTAAAATACATTTGTGACAGAGAAGGAATTAACAAACGCTCCATATAGTTGGAAGAATAACCAACCAGGGGAGAAAAATGATCATATATTGACTCAATATTGTGTTATGTTCAAGTGCAAAAAGACTGTTTCCAACAAAGGAGATTAGATTTTTTCCCATTCTTTTTTGTTTTTTTTAATTTTTTTGTCTTTTTCATGTTATAGAATCATGAAAAAGAATAAAAGAATTTTTATTGCACAGTGGAAGAAATGAGCGTCGTGGGCAAGAAAACTAGTTCCATATTGCAAGGAACATACCTATGCTCAATGGAAGGAAGCATGTGCAATATAATGAAATTCGAGGGATGTTCCCTTAAGGAATAAGGTATCAAGTCGCAAGGGCATAACTTGCAAGGATGTGAACTGATACGAATGCATTGGAAATTGGTTCGACAAAAAACATGTTGAAGATGACATTAGGCCTAAAAGAATGAGAAGTCAATATGGAGTTGAAGATGAAACTCCACTTTGGGAAGTAAACCTCCCATAACAGTCATTTTCATAAGTTTAGTCTCGAGGGACAGAAAAAGAATAAAATCATACCAACAAGAACTCTTATGGTCACAAGAGGTTAAGAAGAATGAATTTCAAACACAAACGCATGGCAGGATTAACCAAACCCACGAGCCTAGAAACATACTTGCAGCATGAGCTCCATAATGAAAAAGGATTCTATACTAGAGAACACATGGAAGGTAGTCTCTACCATCAACTGAACGATGCTTTAAGAAGAGAGAAAAGTTTCACCATTTGTTGATGGGGTTGACCCTATGTTTAGACGACAATGGTAATTGATAATGCAACAGTTTGAGTGAAATGCACCCTAACCTAAATTCGAGTTATAAACACACTGCCTGCCCAAAGTATTGTAAATACTTGGCCAATCGATGATAAACATATAGGAGAAAAAGTCTTAATACCTGCAAAAACGATGATCATGCTAAAAAAAATTGATTATTAGTTGAAATTTGATGAAAATAAGGAAAATTTAGAAAGTGAGTTTTCAAAATTTTAATAATATTGATATATTTACCCATTTTCCATTACATTTTTACCATTTCAACCAAACAACTACCAAAGTGACCAAAACTCTTGAATAAAAAATCGAGAAGATGTGGAGGTTCGAGCATCCCCACTACTTTCCACCCTAACCAAGTAAGTATTCCATCCTTATCTTTCCTTCCCTTCATTCATTCTGTTAAATTTTGTCAAAATTCATGCTTAAAGTTACTTTAACAAAAATGATTATTTGCATCCGTGGGTTCCCTTAAAGGAACCCACAGATGTCTGCAACTCGTGGAAACACTAGTCGCGAATATCCACAAATGTTATAACGAAAGGTCGTGGATGCCCAAGAAAGTGTTAGAAAAAATAAAAAATAACTCAAACTTCTTTGGACATTGAAAAAAATGTCTATTCTCTGGAGAGAACGTGAGCATGAAGAGGTGGATCAAGTAGTGTTCGATAATGATGAACCAAAACAAGCTATGCATGTTTGTGGCATGTAAAATTTTATTCAAGTTGGTGGCATGAGATCACAAAGGATATTTAAAAATCTCCTAATTGACTACTAGAACCTGGATGTTGAGGCATTCATGCTCGTTGGACAGTCTTTGACCATTATGGTTGAATACATTTACTTAATTATTGTTTTTTCGAGGAGAGGGGAAGTACCAAACTTCCAGTCTTGGGGAGGAGGCCTGAGTATCAATTACTTCATCAATAAGTACTGCATTGTCAGCACCAAGAAGAGTTGCTCATAAGTTCCAATAAAAAACATAACCAACCCGAGTCTCTAAGTCATCTTATACAGTTTGGTTTGGATTGTGGGATCCAACTCTTTACATTTGGAATCAGAGGAACACATTCACTATGGGGATAAATTCCTACGCCATAATATCTATGAATAGACCACTACTACTCTTAAAAATGAAATCACATTTGATAGAATACAAACTTAGGAAGGAAAATAATTTTTTCTTCGGCAGTGTCCTGTGCACATTCTTCTTTGAGCGGGTGCCCATGATGAGCCTGTGAACAAATATACGATGATACTTACTACCATGGTCAACCATGGTCCGATAGACAGAACTAATATCTCACTTAGGAGGTAGAAAAGTTTCCAAACCCTTTGATGGCGACGTCTTTATCTGGTGGGAGTGACAAAATCCCTTCATGAAGGACTACCCATATGCGGGCATTGAATTCACCAATGACCCTGATGTCATCATCCCTACCGAAGACAAGCTAGAAGACATAGGTAAAATTTCATTTTATGTTATTTAATTTTTAATTTTTTAAAATATAACTACTTATATCTTTTATTTAGACCGAAAATATTAGCAGGTACCTTACTTTTATGCATTTAGAGCACCCATGAGACAGGATAATGTCTTGTGACATAGTCGATAAGGAAAAGAAGAGATGGGACCGAGAGATGATGCAGTGAGGACCTTGCATAGTGTGGGTCGAAACTTTGAGGCCCTCTAGTGAAATGTTCCTATGGATACCATTGACGACCTCCCCGTAGGAATGCAATGCCATGTCATGTGGGTACCCATACCATGGGTCCAACTATTTCAATGTTTGGAAAACACTATAGTTTGTTATGATAGGTTGCATCGAACTTAGTCCGAGGAATATTATGTGCTCACAATTTTTTTTTGTTCTTATACAACAATATATGACCTTCGGGGATTAGGAGGCCCAAAAATTTGTACTTGATGGATCTCATTTTGATATATCTATATCTATATCTATCTATATCTATATCTATATCTATATCTATATCTATATCTATATATATATTGATTGTGTTTTGTGTGTTATGTACATTTTGTATTTTATTTGCAAATTTGTATATTTACATGTGATTGTGTGTTCTTTAATTTATTGATTATATACGTGCCAATCTAACACATAATTATCATAAGCATTAGCTAGCTCATTATCTCTCCGAGGAACATGCTCGTAAGTAATGAACTCAAAAGAACATTCCAAAAGACGTGCCCTAAGGAAAAACTGTAATAACACCAAATCTCAAACTCGATATACACCATTAAACTATGAAACAACCAATTGTGAATCCATGAACACTTGGAGGCGATTAATTTCACTTGAAAATGTGTCTCAAAAAATCTCGATAACTGCACTATACTAGGCATTGTTGTTAGTAGTTTCCATGAGACATGCACCTCCATTGGACACTAGCATACTACAAGGAAAATAGATCACCAAACTAGTGGATGCTAGGTGTCGAGTATGGATAATGGTGCCATTTGAGAATTTGAAGTAAATCAACGACTCCTCGAGAATCTATAAAACAACAGAGGCACATCAATCACTAACAAAACAAAATGACTAAAGATGTAAACAAAGTTATATACAATATAGAAAATAAAATACAAGATGTATAACACTAAAACCCTTAGGCCTAAGCATAGTACTTCTTCAGGTAGAGCCCATTTCTAGTCTTAGAGAAGACATTTCCTTCAAAATCTGTGAGCTCATAGGATCCTTTCTCTAAAACCTATCGCACGACCTAAGGGTAGAACCACATGGGGTTGAAATTTCCTTTCCCCCAAGGAATCCTTGTCCTCGACATAGACCAAAACAAGATCTCCCTGGAAGAACACCCTCGTATGGAAAAACTTATTGTACTAGGACTTGAATCATTTCTTCAAGGACTTGTACTAGGACTTGAATCAAGATCTTCAAGGTAAAATAGGTGTTCTTTGAGCTAAGTCATGTCTAGAAGGAGCTCGACTATTATTTTAAGTGAAGGAAATTCACATTCAATATGAAAAATGTCTTCCACTCGATGAATGCATTAAAACGGTGAGAAAACAGTGGAAGTTTTGACTAAGGTCCGGTAAGACCATAAGGTCAAGTAAAGCATCAAACTCGAGTTCATTCAAATTTAATTAACTGTTCCTCTCATTATCATTTTTAATGACTTGTTTAAGGCTTCAACTTGACCATTATCCTGGGGTTATTAGGGAGACAAGTGTTCCTTCCTAAACCCCATTTTTTATACTAACTCTGATATCATACGGTTCTGGAACTTACTACCATGGTCAATGACAATATCTCTTGGAACCCTGAACCTAGCTATGACCTTATTGAATATGAATAATGTTGTTGCCTCACCATAATTAGCAAATGTTCGCATAGCCTTGAACCACTTAGTAAAGTAGTCAATAACCACAATGATGTAATTATTCCCCTTAGCCAAATATGGGTGGCATGCCATAAAATCAATCCCCCACTTGGTGAAGGGACCAACAATGATGACAGGAAATAGTGGAGTAGGATGTGCAAACATTTTCGTAGTAAAAATTTGGCATGGATGACATTTCTTGACTGCTTCAACACAGTATTTAAAGATCATGAGACAAAAGTATCTTGCGTTGAATATTTGTTGGGTTGATAGATAAGTGACCACCACATGCTCCACTATGGAAGTCGTTCAAAACAACCTCTGCTTCTTCCAGAGTTAAGAAGCGTCGAAGGATCGAGTCCACCCTTGCCGATACAAAGTCTCAGTGTTAATGAGGTAGTTTTTTTCCATATGATAGATCCTTCTCCACTCGTCTCTTGAGAAGTTCAGAGGGAACTTCAAAGTTTGTTGGTATATAAGGATATATCCACACCAAAGATCAGACAAAGAGATGAGGAAAATGTGCTCATCCGGAAATGAGTCTGTCATATCTCCGTCCTCATTCTCTACAAGAAACTTAGATATCACCTTTTTGAAGACCAAAGACTTCTTATATTTTACAGATGCAAAGTTCAAGTTAAATTCTTGAAGAAAAAAAATACACTTGTTGTACTTCTCACAAATAATTGTCCTATTCAAAACATATTGAAATGTATTGAATGATGTGATGGCATTTGTATTTTTTAATATAATGTAATTTCAGAGTTGTTGGACAACATGAAAGGCTACCAACGACAGATTTTCTACATTTGAGTATCTAATTTTAGGACCCATGAGAGCGTGGATAAAGTAATAGATATGACATGCTCTTGGATCTCATCATCCTCCTGAACATGACCATGCCAATCGAAGACTCGACTGCTGCTAAATACAAGAAGTAGTATAGATTGTAATTAGGGGGACTCAAAAAAGGAGTCACAACCAATTCCTTCTTCAAATCATCAAAAGAATGTTGTGCAGCCTCATTCCAACATAATGGGAGCCCTTCCTTCAAAAGGCGCATAAATCCCTTTGTTATGTTAACATAGTTCGAGACAAAATACCTGAGGAAATTCACCTTTCCTTATAGGCTCTGAAGTTGTCTCATTGTACAAGGGGGAGGAAATTGATTTATTTCCTCAACCTTCAAGGGGTCAACCATGATCCATTTTGTCAAAATAATGAATCCCAAAAGAAAACTAGAGGTCACAAAAAATGTACACTTGTGTGTATTCAATTGAATCCTACAGAAACGCCACCATTAAAAAAATAAGTAGAGGTGTAAGAGATGTTAGGCCCTCTTACACAAGTGATCCATGATATCCTCTAACTATTACTAGACTATTTTCTTCAAGTCATGAAAGAAAAACGTCATGGCCTACTAGAATGTTACAAGAGTGTTTTTAAGACCAAACAAAATTTTCATATAAGTGAACATACCCGAAGGATAAATGAAGGTCGTCTTGTGTTGGTCTTGTCAAAAAATTTCAATTTAGTTGTAGCCTGAAAAACCATCCATAAACAAGAAGATATTTCTCCCCGCATACTCATCCAACATCTGAACAATAAATGGTGTGGGGAAGTTATCTTTAGGACATGCCTTATTTAAGTCCCTAAAATCCATGCAAACATGGATCATACCCTGCTTCTTATCAATGGGAACAGGGTTGGAGACCCACTCCATTAGAGGAACTGGGTAGATAAATCCTGCATTAAGTTGATTTTCAACTTTCACCTTCATTTCGGCTACCTTTCATGGATTCACAGGTCTCAATGTTTTTCGAACCAGTTTTACATTTTCATAGGTTGAAATCTCATGTTGAACTATTCGAGGAACAATGCCAGAAATTTCCTTGTAAGACAAGGTGAACACATCTCGAAATTCCTTAAAGAGTATCATTTATTGAGTGATCTCATCCTATGATATTTTTTGTCCAATAAAGATATTCTTTACTATTTCAAGATTCCTAGAAATGTTGACTGGGATCATTTTTTATATGTTAGCCATGTTTCCTTCAGCATAGAGACCATGTATTTGCAAGGGGTTGACTACTCCATCAACACTTCCAACAACGAATGACTTGAACTCTCCACTTTCATCTCGACTGAGTTCAGGGAGGAAATATAATCTATGATGCAAATTCTCCAAGGGCCTTTCGGCTCCAACCATCGCATCAATAATTGATTTGTCTTAAGGCAAGATGATACTTAAACAATTTTGAGAGTTTGAACAGTTTTGAGCCCAGATAGGATAAATAAATAAATCATCCTCCGTGTTGATTGTTGAAGTTTGATCTTGGTCTATTATGGATTTCTCAATGTCTTGATAAGTTATTTTAGCTGCAGACAAAGGTTCGACCATCCTAGCATGAACTAAAAAGTTGACCATACTATATGGCGAGCGAAGGCTCCATGGGTCCTATATATATGATGTCCTAAAAAAAGATACCCTATTAACTCGAGTATCACTAACGTACAAAATCAATGCGGGGAAACCCAAAGATCCCATTAGAGAAGGGTACATCCCAAAACTGATGTTCTCAATGGTATCCTAAGAGTTTTAAATCCAAGGAACCATAGTCCTAGGATTAGATACCACGTCAAAAATGTTGGATGCCACCTAATCGTTATTCATGATTGTTCCCTCATGGGGAAAAGATATAATCCGAAAATTGGCGAGACGACAACTATCATGGTGTAAGTCAAACTTCTTCCTAACAAAATATTATAATCGAGCGACGCATCAAATACTTCAACCTATACGCAAACATAATTCCCCCCTAGCATGAAAGGACATGAAGGGATCAGACCGCGTGGCTAAAATGAGCATCCACATAAGGAACTCAAGAGTGTAGGAGAAGAGGTAAGTTCACTAGAATCGATGGCTTTCCATCATGAAAAAGACATCACATAGGTGGAAGCTCCTTCATCAACGACGGTTCTCTTAGCTAAGAGATTATTAAAGAAAAACCTTATCTGAAAAGGTATGTGATATGGAAGGCATGGTCGTATATCAGTAGCATCAAACTTCATTATGAGCTAAATAGCAGATTCTGTAGCTCCTATGGAAAATAACAACACAGTGCGTTGTGAGGGGAAACTTGGGAGAACCTCCAAAGTGGACATTAACAAGGCATCTGAGCCAAATCCTCCACAAATGAATAACTGGGAGTAGCTCATGCATTAGTGTTATGCATTTTTTTTATAAATTCCCTTAGGTTTTCATGATGTTGTCTCTTTCTCAAGATTATCTATGTAGAGAGGGACCTGATCTTATGAACTTTTATTACATTTATGAGTCGACATAGGATTATCATAATTATTATTTATCTTCGACAAATATACATGTTTTATCTTCGAGGAATTGAGCATGTTCACAACTCCTTGATATCCATCAGCGGGGGAAGAACTTGAAGTTCCCCCTTGTGGTTTGAATTTGGAAGAACCATATTGAAAATTATTCCCTTGCGGAAAAGGGTTTTTCAACACAACAGGATGATGTTGTTGATTCAATTTATAATCCATTGGGATTATTCCATTCCTATTCATTTATGTGTAAGATTATTGTCGTCGCAAATCTTGCAAGGAAAATCCACCTTCATTTTCTCATCATTTTCCCCCTCAACATTTTTTTTTTGACTTTTTATTATTAACCCCACCACCTTTCTTACCCTTGCCTTTTATTTTTTCCAATATTCCGAGGACCCTTTGATGTCTTCATTTTCACATAATGTACATCGGAAGATTGGGTGATGGGGGTGGTTGAGCCAATGGTTGGACTAGTCGTAGGTTGTTGGATAACAAGTTTTTTCATCTTGCTAGCGGCCAGATCTATGACTTTTGACTGAGTAGAACCCAATATATCATAGACATGTGGGTTGAACTTTGGATTTTCCAAATCGATAGTATATCATGGTCCATTCAAGATAATATCATAGACCATGTATGATTGCGAGGATTACTCCCCAAGGGATCCCATAGAGAGGAAAAAGCTCCTTTCTAGGGGGGAGACTGACCTTGGAAGAGGTTTCCCCCTACTGACACTATAGACGCGGTGAAAGGGTTTCTCCCGAATCCACCATAAAGTGTGAACAGGGTCGAAGTTGATGAAATAATAGGGGATTGGTATCCACTACTAATAAATGTTCCATAGCCCCATGTGGGGTTTGTTGGTTGTAGACCTTGATTATCTTCTAGATTCAGAGGTCTTTGTTTTCATCCGTGTTTATACCCCATGAAGTATTTACACCCCAGAAGTGTGTATACTCTTCCACGTGAGGGACTGCAGAGAGGGGTTACCCCCTCTGCAGGGTCCGGGGGGGCTATCCCCCCAGTTGGGGGGTACGGGGGAAAATGGTCCCCCAACGGGGGTTCGGGGCCAAAGCCCCAGAAGGAAAAATTGTCTTGTAAATTTATATTGTAATTTCAATGTAAATATGGACCGTTCATTATAAGGTCACATGTCTAATAGTAGAAATTATGTTAGGGTTTTTTTCCCTAGAAGGAAACCCTCTATTATGAGGGAAATGTATTACAACTATGCATTATGGTGAAGATTGTATTCTGAGATAACATACTGTGAGAGAAAGAAGAGAAAGTTACAATGGGTTTGTTGTAGGTTGTATCCCTTCATTTTCTAGATAATAATAAAGGAAGGACCTGACAATTTATCTGGTGGACGTAGCCCACACTGGGTGAACCAAGTAAATCTGTGTCTCTAATGTATTGTGTATCTTATGTGTTTTGTTTCCGCATTTGTTTTATTTTATCGCTTCGTGGTCATGTTTTTATAACAACTGGTATTAGAGCGAAAGGTAACTCGTAGGAAAAGAGGGTGCCTCGTTCAAGTTGGAGCAATGTCATAAGATGGAAAGTTTAGGGTCAAAAACATTAACGGCCAAAACTACCAGTTATGGAATATGCAGATGGAAGATTATTTATATGAGAAGGATCTATTCCTACCATTGGGCAGAGTAGAAAAGAAGTCGATGGCCATGAAGGACGAAGAATGGGAGATTCTTGATAGAAAGAATTTAGGAACGATATGGTTGAGCCTGGCAGCGTCGGTGGCTTTACATATTTTGAAAGAAAAGACAATGAAGACTTTGATGGATGCATTGGCTAAATTGTAAGAAAAAACCTCGGCGTCCAATAAGGTATTTCTAATGAATATATTATTTAATATGAAGATGTCAGAAGGTGGGTCTCTTGAAGATCATTTAAATGATTTTAATATAGTTACTAATCAACTAAGTTCTGTAAAAGTGGACTTTGATGATGAGGTTAGGGATCTTCTAATATTGTGCTCATTTCCAGAAAGATGGAACGAATTGGTCATGGATGTAAGTAACTTTGTCTCTGGTTCAAATACTTTAAAATTTGATGATGTTGTTGGTGTTATCCTTAGTGAGGAAATGTGATGGAAACACACAGGTGAGACATTAGGTAATGCATTGAACATGGAGAACAGGGGAAGACAAAAGGATAGAGGAAAGGGCCCAGGGAACTACGTGAATTCTAGGAAAGGAAAATCCAAATCCAGACTTGGAAAGATAGAGTGATGGAATTGTGGGAAGAAAGGACATATGAAGAATGAATACAGAGCTCTAAAGAAACAAAGAGATGGACAACAGGAGAGGAATCAGAAAGCAAATGTAACAGGTGATGTGCTACAAGATTCTTAGGATTATTTCTATAGACAATATTTTTGATTCTTGGGTAGTAGATTCAGGGGATTCATTTCATGCCACACCCCATAGGAAACATTTTATAGATTATGTTTAAGGTGATTTTGGACAGGTTCATTTGGGTGATCATGCACCATGCAAAATTGTTGGAATGGGAAAGGTAAAAATAAAGAAATGCAATGGAAACTAATGGTTGTTGAAATAGGTAAGACATGTTCCATATTTAAGGAAAAATCTAATTTCAACAGGGAAGTTGGCAAGTGAAGGTTGTATATCCATATTTATAGATAAGACATGGAAGGGAATCAAAGGATCATTGGTGATAGCAAAAGGAGAGAAGGTAGGTACATTGTATTTATGTACTGGTAATACTAACTCTTCTATCTCTTTAGCTTCTACATGAGTGAATACAACACTGTGGCATCATAGTCTTAGACACATGAGTGAGAAGGGTATGTAGATACTTCACAAAAGAAATTTGTTTCCAGATCTTAAACAAATTGATTTGCGCTTCTGTGAGCATTGCGTTTAGAGTCAGATTTCTCAGAGTCAGAAAAGAAAAGAAGAATGAAAGGTTAGAGATTGTGCATACAGATGTATTGGGACCAACTCAAGTACCATCTCTTGGCGGCTCTTGTTACTATGTTAATTTTACTGATGATGCAACTAGAAAAACTTGGGTTTATTCCATTTGACAAAAATCTGATGTTTTTGATACTTTTAAGAAATGGAAAGCTTTGGTTGAGAATAAGATAGGAAAACATTTGAAGTGTCTCAGATCAGATAATGGAGGTGAATATTCCATAAAGGAGTTTGATGATTATTGTTCATACCATGGGATTCGTAGAGAGAAATAAGTTCCAAGAACACCACAAGAAAATGGTGTGTAAGAAAGGATGAACATGACAATCATAGAACGTGAAAGGAGTATGAGAGTGCATGTTGGTTTTCCATTACAGTTCTAGGAAGATGTTGTAGATATTGTTGTTTACTTAATAAATAGAGGACCTTCAAGCTCTTTGGATGGTAGAATTCCAGAGGAGGAATGGACAGGAAAAAAG
>SNQJ01S0025605.1:46409-64370 GCA_010110895.2 Picea sitchensis
TGGACAGGAAAAAAGGTAAACTATTATTTTTTAAAAACTTTCGATTGTGAAGCATTCGTCCAGATTGACAAAGAAAATAGAACAAAGCTTGAGGAAAAATTCAAGAAGTGTACCTGTATTGGATATAGTGTTAATGATTTTGGTTATCTCTTATGGGATTATGAAAATAAAAAAATCATTAGGAGTAGAGATGTCATATTCAATGAGAAGGTCATGTACAAATATCAGTTGCAAGGAAAGAAATAGGAAAAATAAAAACAAGAATACACAGTGCTTGATGAGATCACTGAAAAAGAAATTCCAAAGGAACCAAAAAATCAAAATGTACAACAACATGAGCAGTAGGTACCTCAAACACCTGCAAGTGTTTTTAGAAAATCTACCAGGATAAGTATACCCCCTAAACGATACTCTCCTTCATTGTAGTATTTATTGTTGACTGATTCTGGTGAACCAGAATGTTATGAAGAGGTAATGCAGGTAGACACCCAAAAGAAGTGGCAGCAAGGCATGAAAGAGAAAATGGATTCCTTGGTAAATACCCATACTTGGGACTTGGTTCAGTTGTCTGCAAGAAAAAGAGCATTGGAGAATAAATGGGTCTACAAGTTGAAGGAAGAAGATGGAGGAATAAAAAGGTACACGGCTAGACTTGTTGTAAAGGGGTTTGCACAAAAGAAAGGTATATATTTTGATGAAATATTTTCTCCTATAGTTAAAATGACTTCAATTAGGACTATTTTAAGTCTTGTGCTGGTAGAATATTTTTCTCTTGAACAATTAGATGTTAAAACAACTTTTCTCCATGGGGATTTGGAGGAAGAGATTTATATGCAGCAACCATAAGGGTATGAGGTCAAAGGGAAGGAGAATTTTGGTATGCAGGTTGAATAAGAGCTTGTATGGCCTAAAGCAAGATCCAAGATAGTGGTATTTGAAGTTTGACAGGTTTATGATAGAACAAGGATATAGTAGATGTCATTCTGATCACTGTGTTTATTTTAAAAGGCTAGAAAATGGAAGCTATATTATATTTCTATTATATGTAGATGACATGCTTGTTGCAAGGTCTAATATGCAAGATATAAATGTGCTCAAGAATAAATTAGCTAATTCATTTGCGATGAATGATTTGGGTGTTGCAAATAAAATCCTTGGTATGAGAATAACAATAGATAGGAAAGATTGCAAATTGACATTGTCTCAGGGTGAGTACATAGAGAAGGTGTTGGAGAGGTTTAGAATGCAGAATGAAAAACAAATTAGTACACCTTTAGCCATCCATTTCAAATTAAATAAGGAAATGTGTCTCGAGACACATGAGGAGATAGAATACATGTCGAGGGTTCCTTATTCATCAGCAGTTGGCAGCTTGATGTATGCAATGGTTTGCACAAGACCAGATATTGCACATGCAGTGGGAGTTGTGAGAAGGTATATGAAGAATCCAGGTAAAGAACATTGGGAGGTAGTAAAGTGGATTCTTATATATTTGAGTGGTACTTCTACTCATGCATTATGTTTTGGAGGATCAGACACTTTTCTATAGGGATATGTTGATTCAGATATGGCAGGTGATAAAGACAACAAGAGNCGCCACAGGGTATGTTTTTACTATAGGTGGAACAACAGTAAGTTGGATTTTGAAACTGCAAAAGGTTGTTGCACTTTCAACAACAGAAGAAGAGTATGTTTATGCTATAGACGCTAGTAAAGAGATGATTTGGCTACAGAGGTTTATGGTGGAATTGGGAAAGAAGCAGGAGAACAACAGGTTGTACTGTGAGAGTCAGAGTGTCATTCATCTTGCAAAGAAATCATACTTCCATTCGAATACTATGCATATACAACTGAGGTACCATTTCATATGATCCATCTTGGAATATGGACATTTGAAGTTGGAAAATATACAAACTAGCCAAAATCCTGTAGACATGTTAACAAAGGGAGTAACCATGGAGAAACTGAGTTCTTGCTTAGTTTCAGTTGGTATTCAAGAATGAAGATGAAGATGAATATGATAAACTTTCCAGGTCCAAGAAGGTTCAGAGTCCAGCATATACAACAACGGTGGAGTTGTTGAGATTAGTCTCCAAGTGGGAGATTGTTGGTTGTGGAGCCTGATTATCTTCCAAATTCAGAGGTCTTTGTTTTCAACCGTGTGTATACCCCATGAAGTATTTACACCCGAGAAGTATGTAAACTCTTCCACGCGGGGGAGTGCAGAGGGGGGTTACTCCCTCTACGGGGTCCGACGGGGCTATCCCCCGGGTTGGGGGGTATGTGGGCAAGTAGGCCCTCGGCGGGGGTTCTGGGGTGAAGCCCCCGAAGGAAAAATTGACTTCTAAATGTATATTGTAATTTCATTGTAAATATGGACCGTTCATTATCAGGTCGTGGATCTAACGATAGAAATTATGTGAGGGTTTGTTTCCCTAGAAGGCAACCCTTTGTTATGAGGGAAATGTATTGCAGCTATGCATTATGGTGAATATTGTATTCTGAGATAGGAGATTGTGAGAGAAATAAGAGGAATTTATAGCAGGTTTGTTGTAGGTTGTATCCCTTGATTTGTTGGATAATAATAAAGGAAGGACCTGGAAATTTATCTGGTGGGCGTAGCCCACACTGGGTGAACCACGTAAATCTGTGTCTTTATTGTATTATGTATCTTCTGTGCTTTATTTCTTCATTTGTTTTATTTATATCTCCATGGTCTTGTTTTTCTAACAGGTTTAGGGATGAATAATGGTAATGATGGAGGAATCTTACCTCTTCCCTAGGAAAAGGCTTGGTATGGAGCTTGAGTGATCCTTGGACAATCATTCAATGACTGGGATGTTGGTTGAGAACTCACCAACACATTAACCACATCCATTGATGACATTTCATAAGAGAAAGTGTTTTTTGTTGATGCAAAAGATGCAAGTGCACTCGAAACTCGATTGGGACCGACAACCGACAAGGCAATGATGCTACCTTTCAGCACGCGACCTCATGTTTATCCCCTCTGTTAGAGGGGTGTCCCAGATAAATTTTAGGTTTACTGGAATTTTTACACTCTCTAGCACTGACTCCAATGTTTGTTTGTAAGCTTTGAAGAGTTTCCTCTCCAACCTAATTCAAGGTTCTAGCCTAGACTAGTTGATTGACCCTACAAACATAAAGTCTAGTTGATTTTAATTTAGCGTTAATTTTATATGGATTGTTTTAAGTCAAGGGGACGAAAATGAAACTATTGGTGTGTTTTGAGAGACGAAGAAGGAGAAGCAAACAAAACTGAAAGCAAAATTACGTCTTTTTTTATTTTTGACAAGTAAAGATTTGTAACTAACTCTTTAACCAACTTTTTATAACTACTTTTTCTAATATCTTTTAAAGGAAAACATAAAGCGAAATTTCACTCAACTATGAGCTACTTAATGTTCTAAGCAATCTCTAAAGAACTTAAGAAAAAAATTATTTCTCCTAACAAGAAAAATAATGAACCCAACTACTTAACCAAACTAAGAAATGGAAACTTTTTCTATTCTCTTTTTTTTATGCTTCAAACAAGAAACTTGAAAATAAATTAATTTTCTTTTTCTTTAAAGCAAGCGAAAGGGGAAAACGTGAAAAGCAACCAGACAATACTAAGAATTGACCTCTGGCCCATTGCAGATTGCATGGATTCCCTAAAGACACCTAACAGATTCCTAAAAAAGACTTGAAGACTTTCCCAAAACCCTTTCGAACTAAAAACAAGAAATCTTTAAAAATATAACCAAACATACATCAAACCCAGGCTTTGACTGTAAAAATGGAGACACTGTACTTAATCAAGAAATCCTGAGAAGTTAGAATTCGATTAGGGAAGAGGTTGACTGCCCCTTCTTAAGGAAAATGTTTATTGACTCAGGAACACTATTGGTTCTTAAGGAGCCTGTGTATGTACGTGGGTTGTCTAATCACAGGGCGCATATGTACACATGCAAACCCACTACAGGGTGCCTACACCTATGTAACCCCTCAAAAAATAAGATAAACAGGTAGACTGATAGGGTAGGGAGACCTAGTATGGCACCAACAGATGACCAAAATCTCTGCAAGACTCAACAGACTCAGAAAGAAACTCAAAAAAGGTAAAATACAATCAAACACCCAAATAATCCCCTAAAACCCTAGAGGCTTCCCTGGTATGGTCGCCAATTCTTCTATAGTAGGGAAAAACCTCTATGTACTACACTAGATTTCAACATGTAGGAAGATCCAACCATCTAAAAGTCTCCTACTTTTTATAACTACCTTGAATATACCCCACATTCATACATGAAATACAAGGTGAAAAGATCTGGTAAATCTACCTTTTACTCCGTGTCTGGTGTCGATCCTTTCACGTTTGATTGCTCCATTGACTACAAGCCTCCTCCCAAGGATGGCCTAGATTCACACACAGATAAACATGGAATTACAAACATACATCTCATATATCAATCATGGGTTACATGTTAGTATAAGACATAAATCGAATACAAATATTGGACACATCGTATTTCGGGATAGAAAAAGTATTGCTTTTATTGATATCACAATGTTTACTTACAATGTGATCGGAGACTATTCCATGAACCTAGTCCAAGCTCCTCTTTACCAATATCCAACTGTGCTTCCATGTATATTTCTCCTCTCACACTTCTTCTAAGGAAATGGAATAGGCTTATTATGGAGGAAAAAGGCAAGAATGGGAAATTATGATGCAAATCTCACAAAGTGGCTGCAAATTCTTGGGGCAAGGAGGGGATGTGAAATGGGGAGAGTTTCACTATTCTTATGCTTGGATTAGGAATGAGACCCCAATACCTCCTTTTATATGACAAAAGGATGGTTATTCGGTTGGGTGATGGGCTATATGCAGTGGGACAGTTGGAAACCTACCCAATAGCCCGTAATCTCAACGAATTCCTTGCAGCTTTTTAATGTTTTCAATTTTTGTGGGTATATACGGGTTGTAATGGTGTAGCTAGCATACGTACGCAAGTTGTAGTGGTGCATCAAGTGTGTGTACATGGGTATTAGTGGTGCACAACACGTACATATTAAAAAATAGGGTTTTTAAGAAGAGTTTCTCAGTGATGGCTTGGTAAAAATAGCAAGTAAGAGGGCTTGATGCCAGGTATGCATGTATGGTGCAATTTAGGGTTATAACAGTTGGCACATACATGAGGTGTATATTTGATGATGTTGATACATCTCGATGAGTCATATTTGATGCATGATTGGTACATACATGGTACATGGTTGGAGACACTTGTTAGTAGTATTGTTCACACATGGTTTATGGATGATGTAACATACTTGTCTTGGTATATTATTAGAAGCACATATTGATCTTAGTGATGATTATGAGTTGTTTTGTTATGCTTTCTTGATGCACATATTAGTGATATTGTGCATATGGTTGAGAGTTGTCTTGGTGATTGATATTGGTGAGTAGAACTGATTTGGTTGATAAGATTGATGAGACAAGTTGTTATGATAGGTCGTTTGGACAGGTTATTGTGACAGGTTATTTGTACAGGTTTGGTGCATAGTTGATGCAATTTTTTATGGTATAAGTTGAGGTACAGGTTGATGGCACATGTTGGCACAGGTTATTGGTACAGGTGTTTATAGGTTATTTGGTGCAGGTTGATTAGTACAGGTTTACAAGAGTATATCTCACAGTGATAGTATGACAATGGTTCCATAATTCTACTTATATTTCAAGGTGGTTGGATAGGGAAAGGACATGTGGTTGTAGCCGGAGAACATAGGGGGTTGTAGCCTCCTTCTGGTTGTAGCTAGAGAATTCGAGAGTTGGAGCTTCCCTCAGGTTATATCATGAGAAACTATGGGGTTGGAGACGCCTTCCAATTGCAACTGGAAAACAAAGGAAGTTGGTGCTTCCAATGAATGTAATTCTTAAATACATATAAGAAAAATCCTTTTATGGTTTTCTCTCTCTTTGGGTTTCCACGTAAAAACATTGGTGTATTGTGTATGTGTATGATTTCTCATTTGTTCATTATTTATTTACTCTACAATTATTGGATGATAATGTTACATTGAGATAACACTTGCATTTTGTGGTTAAAAATGATTTGATTTCTCTATTACTGATTCACCCCCCCCTCAGTAATCCAACATCATCCATAATGGCCTAGCGAGGAAGGATACTATCAGAAAATTCCAATATTGGAGTAGGGACCCATATGGATGGAAATGGGAAAGTCCAAGGTAACAGAGAATTAGTGCATGGAGCAAATTCCTAAGCTCCAAGAACCTCAACAATTACCTCTTCTAGTTCTAGAACGTTGACTTCTGGAGAGTTATGCTCTATGTTCTCAGTCTGATCAATCAATACGAAAGTTCCACACTGATCAAGACGATGCCTTTGAGGAGGTAGGGCATAATTATTTATGATATCTTGCTCGGGCAGAAGGCCTTGAATTCTCCTCGATCTTTGAGGAAGCAAGTTGACCACTTTGATTGATAAACTCTTGGTAACAATTGACTCTCCTTCCTAAGGTTAAACTACGTTCACCAAACACACCACTAAAAATACCTAAAGACAAGACAAACATAAAAAACTTTGTCATGATTCTGACTCAAGTGGACTAAGCCTTCAGACCGGAAAAATAACAAAGTGGGTTCGGGCTCATCTAACGAAGGAATAGTTTGATTAAGTCTGGTGGACCAGTGAAGGATGGTATGAGAAGCATCTGTATTGACTTCCATAGATCATCCTTATCTGGTGTAAGTACCCATGCTTCACGGGGAAACCTCCAATAGTACTGAAGTGAATGATACAAAATCTTCTCTTGGTACTACAAAAAAACCCTGCAATCACCTTCTAATACACATAGGAGGAGAATATGTAGATACCAGCTATCAGTCGATGTCGGGGGTACACTTGACAGTCAATATCTAAAGTTCGAGCATGGTAACAAATATTGACGCCTTGAAATCACTACCTCTCATGGAGGTATGAGTACAATTGAAACCCCTAATACATAATATTTCCACTACGATCGGTCCGGCTATGGACCAGAATGTCCTCGACTATTCTTTAGGTGGCCTCATGTTTAAGTCATGTGTTAGAGGATCTTTTGTACCAACCTATAGGAAAAACTGAGTTCTACACTCCCTAGCTCAGACACAAGTATGTTTGTTTAGTGGCCTTGGAGAAATTTACTCTCCAACCCATGCCAAGGACCTAGCCTAAACTTGTATGTTTACCCTAGAAAAATTAAAGTATTTAATAATTTTTAATTATGTGTTCATTTTAATAGGTTGTTTTTACTCAAAACAGGTGTGAATGAAACTTTGGCGATGTTTTAGACCGACTCCAAAATAAATGCAATATAAGAACACACAATCAGTTTCTTCAATTGAAAATAGATGCAAGAATGCTTATGAAGAAAATTCTTTTCTTTTTCAGATGAAAACAAGAGTTTGAGTGCAATATTTAGAACACCTCAAGATGGAAATGCATACAAGGATGCAAAACTTGTACTACTGGATTCTTTTCTTTTTTTAAATAAAAAAGGCTACCACTACCAAAGCATAATGAAAATTCTTGAATGATAAGTAACTACCTCTTTTATTGCAGAGATGGAAGGCAAGGGTTCAAGAAATGAGAAGAAAACAAACAATCATATGTTTTTATCTATCTTTTTCGTTTGAAAAAAGAAAAAATAAGCATAGGAATAATTTTTTTTCTTTTCTTTTTGAAACAAGGAAGAGAGTAGGCAAAAAGAAGGAAATCGTTCATCCAAGACAACACTGAAAAGAAAATGAATAACTTCATAAATTAGGATAAAGTAGGGATAGAGAGGAAAAAATAAGGTGCACCTTCTTCTCTTGTTCTATGTCAATCCCCACTCCAATCCGCCAATCCGTTGAAGAACTCTTTATCTTCTACTGAAATCATCCTCCAAGCTAGATACAAAACTAGAGTTCCGACAAAAGTAGTTATGTGATAAAAATAATGTCCATGTTATATTTCATATTCAAAATAAGAATAAAGATAAGTGTACATTGAAGACAAATATGGGGTAAAACAAACTCTTTTATTATCAGCAAGTGGAAAAGGTAAGTTACAATCTTGTCCATCCTTAGGCACCGTCTTGAAGCCAACTGTCTCGATTCCTTCAGGAATCCTCAAGCATCAACTTAATTGATATTATTTTCTCTCAATGAATCAGATAGGGATAAGGAGACACCCTATAGCCACATAAAATAAGAAATAATCTCTCGAAAATGATTTTCTAGACTAAAGGGGATGTTTCTCAGAGAATTATAGGGAAAGGAGACTTTCTAGATGTTGGAAGCATAACTTTGCCCCAAGGGTCTTGTGTCTTCTTCTTATACCTCCATGATTGTTTTATGCCTTCCCAAAGAGGTTTGAGGAGTTGAATTCCATTATGTACAAGCAAGTGTCATTGGGAAATGATCCCAAATGAAAAACCCACTGAAAAATAAGGGATTATTTTATTTTTCACAAAAATTGAGGATATACATGGGTTGCAATGAGGAAAGTTGTAGATATACCCGTGTTGAAGTAGAGAAACCCATGGATATTCTCTTATGGCATGTTTTTTAAATGATTTCTGGAGCTTACTTTATAGAACATTCTAGCAAGCATTTGGAAAGGGTTATGCCATGGAATAAATGCATAAGTGTGACCTTTTGTGCTATAACAAGTAGACGATCCATTATAATAAGATATAGAGATGGAAAAATAAAGTATTTTATTGATGTGAGACATGTATCTTGGTTGAAGAGGATTCCTATCTTAGTGAGCATGTTCAATGATGTAGGGTTAACATGGTTTTCATAAGGAATATGTGCAAGCTTTCGATTGATATTGGCTAAGGAGGTTAGGGTTGGTAATATATACATGTTTGATGTTACTAGTGATTTTTAGTTTAAGATTAATTCTACAACTATTAAGAATAGTATTGAGTCACATCAAAGCATCTAAAAGATTTTAAGGATGCATGCTTTGGCATGAGAGGATGGGACACTTGAATGAGCAATGTCTACAAGACTAGGAATAGTCAAAGGTACAATATTTAACTTTGTTTTTTTAGTGTTGTGAATCATATGTGTTGGGTAAACATGTGAGGGTTAAGTTTTTTTTTAATCTCTCATATATCCAAAAAATATTAGATTTATTGCATTTAAACATATGCAGGGCTACGTATTTATCTTCCATTAGTGGTTTTCAATGATTTGCCAATATTATAGACGATTTCAAGCAGAGTACATGGGTTGTGTTTATGACAAAGAAAATTGATATCTTTAAATCCTTTAAGAATTTTTTTTTTATGTCAATCCTGGTAAAAGGATGAACGCAATAATAAGTGATAATTGTGGCCAATTTTTCTTAAAAGATTTTGCTTCATTCTGACAAATTCATGCAGTTGTAAGGTAGAAAACTAATCCATATTCTTTGTAGAAAAATCTAGTTCTAGTGAATATGAATCAAAATATAATATAGAATTCAAAGTGCATGATATCTAATACAAAAATTAGTAGAGTGTTTTGCGTTGAAGAAATTACAACAACTTGTTACTAGGTTATGTTGGTTGTGGAGCCTGATTATCTTCTTGATTCAGAGGTTTGTTTCAGCCTTGTTTGTATCCCATTTCCTAACTGGGGGTATGGGGGGGATTGGCCCCACACTATTTTCATCAGGGTGGTTCAAGGAGGGGAGGCAACAATTAAAGTATTCCCCCCTAGTGGGGGATTCAACAGTAGCACCCTCGAAGAAAAAGTTTAGGAAAATTTTCTTTGTAAAATATTGTAATTTCGTAGTCAATCTGGGGCATTCATTATAAGGTCAAATATCTAATGGTAGAAGTTATGTTAGGGATTTTTTCCCTAGAAGGAAACCCTCTTTTATGTATCATGGAATTGTATTGTGGTTGGGTGTGATAATGAATATTGTATTATGAGAGAAGAGACTATGAGAGAAAGAAGAGGAAGTTACAACAAGTGTGTTGTAGGTTGTATCCCTTCATTTTTGTTGGATAATAAAAAAGGACTAGTTAATTTCTCTGGCTACATGGATAATAAAAAAGAAGGACTAGTTAATTTCTCTAGTGGACGTAGCCAACACTGAGTGAAACACATATATCTATGTCTCTATTTTATTGTGTATCTTCTATGTTTTATTTCCGCATTTGTTTTATTTTATTGCTTCACTGTCTTGTTTTCTGAACAGGTTAGTTTGTCACGCACTTTATCGTTGGATGATGTGACATTAGAGGATGATTTGAGTGAGATCAAGTGTAATGTCCCTCCATTTATAAACAATTGAATATTTAAATTTTTAGGATTTATGTTGTGAAAACTTATGTTAAATTTATATCATAAACATTGATTATGATGAATATTTTTGTAAATATTAATTTTAAGGTTAGTTTGTCACCCACTTTATCATTGGATGATGTGACATTAGAGGATGCTTTGAGTGAGATCAAGTGTAATGTCCCTCCATTTATAAACAGTTGAATATTTAAATTTTTAGGATTTATGTTGTGAAAACTTATGTTAAATTGATATCATCATAAACATTGATTATGATGAATATTTTTGTAAATATTATTTTTTATTTATTTTATTGAACCAAAGACAAACTAATTAAAGAATCAAGTTATAAAGAGTAAATAATTATTCAATGTGAGAGTGAAAAGGGATAAAAACACCAGAGTAAATATTTTCTATGAGCACAAGTGTAAACCTACTCCTAAATATGTGGTATGTGAGGGAAAAAGCTAGCACAAAGTTAGGCCAAGAATATTCCCTAGTGTTAAGGATGAGGCTAACTTGGAAAAATACCTACCCAATCTCTTACTACTTCTTGGTAACACAAGAAAAGACAAGTATAGAGGAGGAAGGATGCTACTAATTACTTGTGAAGAGAATTTGAGTTTGATGGTTATGAGAAAGAGTCAAACTATGATACATTTTTTAGTCCCTATCGTATGATGATTTAGGATCTGGGGTGAAAGGAATAAGTAATATTTGTTGTTTTGGTTGATAGTTGGGAGGAGGACGTTTTATACTCATTTTGGCCCCAATTTTGAGGCAGGCTCACATATGTTTCTCTTCTTATTATTTGTTTTTTTTTTAAAATGGTAAATGGTACAATAAGAAATGATTATAAGTATTTTTCTTATTATTTGTTTTCTTTTAAAATGGTAAATGGTACAATAAGAAATGATTATAAGTATTTTATTCTTGATACAATTATAACAAGAAAATCCATTAATCTTTCATTTAATGGATTTATTGTAGCAAGAAATATAGATATAATAGAGAATGAATACAAACATTTCAATATTGATTATAAATAGATAGAGATAATTTTTGTGTATTGTTTCATTATTGTTGCAGTAAAGAAATGGTTCCATATCTGTAATGTATTATCATTTGAGGAAATATATTTTCTTTAAATGAGTAATGAAAGAAGGAAAGAAAGTCATTATAGTGTAATTGGTGGACTAATATGCATACCAAATATTTTATTGTATATACTAATAATGATAAATACATGGAAATGTACTAAAAGTATAGTAGATCAATGAGTAATGGTATATCATATATTTTAGACAAGGATCGTTCTTCAGAAATTTGATGTACAAAATAGTAAGTAGGTTTTGAGGATAAAATTACTTTAAGGATAAACTGGAATTACAAACTATTATATATAAAAGTTCCAAGTACAATACTTCTACCTGGTAGTCTAGATCGACATCTTCCATGGCAAATGTAGAGGGAGATCTCACAAATACAATGGAAATTATTCTTATTTCTTTTATAAATTCTTAGAGTAACAAGAAGTCAAAATATTATTTCTAATATATCAAATAAAACTTTGTATTTAGTAAACTAATATTATGCCTAAGACAAATAAAAAAGATAACCAGAGAGATTCGCAAACCATTCATAGGTTTGGAATATTAAACCAAAAAAAATGAAAAGAAGCGTTGCTAATATAAATAAGTTTTATTACAAATAAGGTGCGACCTCCATTATGGGATAAATGCCAAATAAGAAAGAATAAATTTGAAACATGGGAACCCATATATACATTTTGAAGGATTCTTGAGATTACTTGACCTCACAAATTGGAGACCGAACTTGGATTCCACGATATCAATTTCGTGGTGGTATTTCACTGAGGTTAAATATCAAGGAAGTTGCACAATCTGGTACCATTGGCCATGGATATTCGATCTTGACGGTTTCCACAACCCTGCACCAATTGTATGCAAATATTTAATACTCAAAGTGTTAAAAATGAGAGGTGCATACTATAGACAAATTAAACCTTTAAAACTACAACGTCATATCTTACCTGGAACTATATGCTTTTAGTTTTGAAGAAAATATTACCTGGAACTATATGCTTTGAGTTTTGAAGAAAATCATTACCTATGGAAGAATACCATTAAGTAAACTAAATAACATGGAAGGAAAAAACTTGGTAATTATTTATTTAATCATTATGTAAACTATAATATTAACGATGATATTTCTACCCGAGAATAACATCAAACCAGGCAGGTTGCAGAGCAACAAGTCCCTGTTGAGAAGGTTGTTGCGATGTAACATATCCAGTTTTACTGCAAAANTTATTTATTTAATCATTATGTAAACTATAATATTAACGATGATATTTCTACCCGAGAATAACATCAAACCAGGCAGGTTGCAGAGCAACAAGTCCCTGTTGAGAAGGTTGTTGCGATGTAACATATCCAGTTTTACTGCAAAAACGCAAAATGCAAAAACGTACTGAAACGGGCATCTGATAAGGAAAAGTTTGAAGTCAATATATTTTTAAATTTATTCTCAAATTAATTTTTGTGAAGGTTAATAATTTTTTTTTTAAGAATAACAAATAATTTACCCTACTAAGCGGCTACGTTGATGAGAGTGTATCCTACTGTGCGAATAAGAAAAACTGAAATAACATACAAAATTGCAAATAAAACTCAAATAAAACTTGTATGGAATAGGGAAGAGTCTGATAAACTCATTCCAAATCTTGTAAACCACGACACATTACTTGAATGTAATATATAAATTTGTTTAACAAAAAATGCTTACTGTATAGTCGGTACTGTATAATTGATTGGCCAACTGGTTTATTTTGAAATTAACATAGTATAGTTGTTAATCATCAACATTCCTTTAGGAAATTTTATTATGTAATGCATTGTGTCTAACGGTGATACTGTAGCCATTTTGGTTTAATAGTGAAACTATAGTGGGTTTGGTTTAATTTGGAGTCGAGACTATGTCTAACACTGATACAGTAGCAAGTTTGGTTAATTTTAGAGTTAGTTGAAATCATTTGATTTGGAGTCAGTACTATATAAAACACAGAGTCTAATATGCATATCATTGATTAAAACCATTGACACTGTATACTATGATAATGCATTGGAATTAACAGTTACATTGTAGATTGAAATTGTTTTGTTCGAATCATCATTGCTTTGATTCTAGAAATGAATAGGGATGGTTGAATCTATTATTGAAATTCACGGTGTTTATTATGTGTTCGAAACATTTAATTTATTAACTGAAATGATTAATGGAAATTGGTATTTATATTGGGTTTTGATCTAGGTTTATATAATCATTTGTATATACTATTGAATCGACATTGTATACCTCTTATCTAGTATATTCTCCCCTGAAAACAAACTATTGTTGAATTTTGAACTCCACGAGACTACAACACGTACACTGCGAACTTCCAAGGGACTTTTCAAATGAGACGTGTTAATTTGATTCATTTCCTGGCGTCTTCCTTCATGCACAGACTGGACATGTGCGAAATTACATTCCAGATGTTCTAGCGAACAGGGTTTGAGCAAGTGTGATCGCCATTTCAACTACATCTTTACTGATGGACGCCCAAGATCGATGGCCTCGTACTGAGAATCCTCGAATTCATGGAACGATTCCTGCAATAGCTTGTCGGCTATGTACCTAGAAGCATTCCGGTTTATAATGCCTACGAGGTAATGAGACCCGCTCAATAATGATTCAGGCGTAACCTGTGGCCTGTCATTGGCCTGTCATGTAACATTCCCTTGAATTTAGTTAATTGTAATTGACTATTATGACTGTTGGGCAGAGATCTGATTTGACCTCACTAAATATTTCACTATGACAATTGTATGAAACAAAATATTTTATATTTATTGTTGATGGACAAATGGACAGCCAGGTTAAAATTAACTGACCATGACTCCATGAGAGGGGAACATGTTTGAACTACCTTAGGGCTGAATGTGACAAGTGGCAAATCAAGAATTTGGCCATTGGCAGCGCTTGAAAATAATGGATTTGGAAAGTTGCAAAAATTCCCAAGGGGAAAAAGACCTAGGCAAAATTTCTTTGATATATAGGATATGGGAGGAAGCAAGATGTTTCCTAGTATGTTGGGGAAAATAAAATCTCTTGTTTTTATGAACACGGTTTCTCTGCGTGTGAGGCAAGGAGAAGTTTTTGAGGACTCAAAAAAGACTATAGCTAAGGAGGAGTTCTCGATTTTACCCTCATGGATTCATGGTCAGGCTGGGGGGGTAAAATTGGTTGTTTTGTTGTAAGGTTGGGAAGAACGTGGTTGTTCCATTTGTTATTTCGACAAACTTACTCAAATATGTTTAATTACTCTTTTTGGTTATATGTTGCTTGATTTAAATGTCTGATAGAATGCATCTAGTTTAAATGAATCAGTCAGATTTTATGTCTGATAGTACAGATCCTATGTTATATATGTATAATAAATCAATTGAAGAAATCATTTAAATACATAGATCGCTAAAGAAGAAGCTGAAAAGTACTTAAGAAATTAAAAGTGTATATGCAAATTACTGTAAGGAACTAAGTAGAACCATATCACTCGGATATCTAACCTTATTCCGGTCAAATACAGACTTGTTATAATATCTATGTATGATAAGAATAATATCCCGTACATATATATATAGATATATATAGATATATATATATAGATATATAGATATATTTATATTTATGCACTTAAACTCTGTGTAGAAGGTTTTATAATCTGTCTAAATATCCAATGATTATATATTAAGAGTCTCAAGGATGATATAGGAAGGTAATTTTATCTTTCCTTTCATGTCAATAGTTTAAGGTTGCCCAGTTCAAACATTTACAGAGAAAAGTTCTTTCATGATTTGAGTAACAAAAACTTAGTGGACTTAAATAACTTAATTTTTCGGAAAAACATACAAGCATAAATACATATACACATGGTTGTATATCACAGAAGCACATCCACAGGGGCTAACCAATAGACTATCTGATTCGGATAAAGAACATAGTAGACTAGAAGAAGCATGAATATAATTTTTGTAATGAATTCATATACTATCATATATATAAAGTCCTAAGTGATACATTGAAATGAGTAACCACAGTCCTACCTCCCTTTCATTATTACAGAAATGAGAAGTTGGTAAGTTAAATGGTTATAAACATGTCCGAGAGTCGAATCGATACTCATGGGAAAAATTCTTCAACCCTACATAAAAATTCTCGAATACACATTTCACCGCTATTATGGGGTCTGGTATAATATGCCACGATGAGTGTATCCTAGGATAAGATTGTTCCTTTCAAAAAACCTGGATGGAAATGTTTTCAAGAATAATGCTGTGATAAGGAACCTGAATACTTTTTGCGCCCAAAGTTGTCCTCGAAATCCTGAGACTTCGATTTTTGCGCAGACTTGCAAGAAAACCATGAAATGATAATTAATAACATATTAGAATGGATAACAAATTCAATGTCGAAACGTAGATTAATTATTAGGTTAAATGATTATAAAAAATCAACTTAGATAATTACACAGATGAAAACTTATCTGCGATTGGAGGCATGTCGTACTATCCACGTCATTGTTCAAGTATTCCATAGACCTAAGGGGAGATGGGGACCAAGGTTGGTCTGATGGGTAGCCTCGCAGTATACAGGGGGTCCCATCCTTAGATCTCGATAAAATTTTTATTAAACATGAATGAGAGTATTAAAATAAAGAAAAAACTATTGTTTCAACCAAGAGTTTGTTTCAAGAACGCACAAGCTTCATAACATTCATATGAAGTCAATCACAAATGTCGCAATGAGAATTGTGTTTTTATAACCTTAATAATATAGAAATCTCGGATCCTTAACCAAAGGTAAAACGATTACATAATGAAATAACTCTCAGAGTCCGAACAGAGAACAAAGGAAAGTAACTTAAGGGTTATGAAGATTCTAGACAATGTTTCAAACAAAGATTAAACAAAAGTAATATAAGAGTTATGAAGTTCTAGACACTGCTCTGAACAGAAAATAAATGAAAGCAACATAAGAGATATGAAGTTTTGTACATGCTCCGAACATAAAAAATGAACGAAAGTAACATAAGAGATATGAATTTCTGGACAGAGAGTAAACAAAATAACATAAGAGTTACGAAATTTTGGACATTGCTCTGAGCAGAGAATAAACAAAAATCATTTAAGAGTTATAAAGTTATTGGCAATTCTACAGTGGAAACTTAGAGTTGGTACCTATACACGAATGGTTACGTTTAGCGTAATAGATGAATTTTGAGTTGAAGTCCAAAACCTATACAATAATAAGAACCCTCTCTTTCACAACTGCACGACTTAAAACACGAGTATCCTTGGTCTACACCATAAGTAAAGGGGCAGTCCAGTCAAAGAGGAACACTGAAAGTTGAGGCAAACTCTTGGCGAAAATCCCTTAAAAGGTATGGGTCTAGCCAGAGAACCTTGGATAGGCCACCTGTGTGGAAAACCTCCCTAATTAAGTGATTTCTTAGGGTGAAATGGTTACTCCACGAGAAAATGAAAGATAAGCCATTAAACTGAAGCTTATGAACTTATCCATGACTAAAGGAAATATTTTGCAGAGTCAAAACTATGGAAGGGAAGTCATTTTTTCTAGAAAGTCCGTAAGAAATAACAACTACAGAGATGATTGAAAACCCTCTCGACTTTTACCACTCATTCCAAATAACTATGAGAGTGTCACAAACTTACGAGGAAAGATGGGTACATTCTTATTTTTTTCACCGGATAGGGACCTTCAGAACATTGACTACCCTCATCGAGGAGGTACACCGAGTAAAATGGCAGAAGAATCATAGAAAACTCACAATAGACCTGTAACCTTACCACGCAGAGTTATAGTGGAAGTACAAAGACCCCATCCATCCATGTGAAAAATTAGAGGTGGAAAAATTGCATTGGGTACGGGGATCATTGGTGACATCGAGATTTCACCTCACAGGGTCTCTATTAATGGATTGGGCAGAGGTCATTTAACTCCTGACTCACAGAAAACCCTCAGACTTGATATCAAGTTAATGCGAGAAAGGACGATCCCTTTAAGACACTGTACACTGGATTATCACAACTAGTTCATCGTTCAGTTAAGGCGAGATTTATAGTTCATTATCATTAAGTTTGGTTTCTGAAGGAGTCAATTATGTTAAGGTAAGTGGGATTTAATTACCAACCAGCGCTTGCAAGACTTTGGTTCAACCAGTTAAAATAATTCATAATTCCATCATGTTAGCCCTTATTTCTTTCTCTTATGGTTACATATTGCGATCCTTAATTCTTAAGCTACATCAATTGCACAAATAAGTTAGTTCATGTTATGTACAAGGGTCCGTTCATGTGCACTATGCATAGGGGTTAGGGTTTAGAAATGTCTATAGGACTAAGAGCCCTAAACATGAAACAAATACTTATAGGATCGTATTGTGTTACCAGTAAGATGGAAGGTGTTTTTAAAGGACAATATTTAAAGATGTGAGAGATGTTCTTAATTAAATAAATTGGAGTTAATAACAATAGTAGTTAA
>SNQJ01S0025606.1:0-18427 GCA_010110895.2 Picea sitchensis
TTGTATGGTGAATGGTGAAATTCGAGATAATGAATATAAGAAAGGTTTTCCTGGTTGAGGGTTTCCGGTATAAAATCTCTGTGTACTCTGTGTATGAGCCATTGATTAAATTATGTTTTGCTTAAGAATCTATATGCATTTCTTTACTTCACAGGTTTGAAACTTACAATTTCCCACTTCTGAAAATTCCCTCCCCTTTTCTATTCTCCTAAATTATTTTCTCCCTTTCGTTTCCCTGTTCTACACTTACCTGTTTTTCCCTTTCTTTTTTCCCTCTTACTATCCCTTTCTAGTTCTACACTTAGTCGCATTTTTAGACCGCGGGTTCCCGGATTGGCAGACTTACAGTTTCTCATCTCCGTCTATAAATTTACATCACGAGTTCGAGCGACCGTCATGTTGTCCCATACTTAGTCGATTCTACGATCGTGGGTTCTTGGGTTGACGGGATCGAGCTTTCATGCTCTTGTGTTCTGTGATAGACACATTGCAAAAACGAGTTCTGTGATCTACATTTCGATCCCCAACTCCCTGAACTTCCAAAGTTTCATTCCACCTACATGATTCCATCCGACCATAGCGACATTCCATACTTATCCAATTTTGCACCTCATACCATCGCGGGCTCACAGGTTCCCAGGTTCACAAAAAGTCTCAAATCACATATTTCTCTTGTTCGTCCCCACCATCCCCGCTCCCTTCCCAATGCACATTTATTATGATTTTATTGCTAATAAATTACCATACAGGTTCAAAAGGATGGTCATTAATAAGTGAAAGGCTCAAGGATATCTCCTATTAAAACGCATTAAAACAGGATTTACGGAGGATTATATCATCTCCCTCTAGCATTCATTCCTAACATAATTTGGAGCAAGGGAACGTTCTTGTCGACTTATGGAAGCAACTCAACAATAGTTCTGTGGAGATACACTGAATATTTTTGGGTGCGAGGATCAGAGTTTTTAGTGGTCTAGGACATATTCCTATTATTCATCCCCTTCTGCCCAGAAGGAAATAATCTGGACGTCTAGAATTGTGTGCGCAGGTTGTGTCCTAGAAGTCTTTCATTGTAAGGAGTTGGTCACCTGGTGAGTTGAGAGATATATTCCAAGACATTGGATCATTCAGTTAAGGGACCATTCCCTTGTCTCTCTATCACCTCAGGTATTTCGTAAGATGTTGAGACTTCTCGAGCCAACGCTCACCTTCAAAGGTGAAGATTGCCAACCCCCACACAAAACAAGAATCAAGTTGAAATAATCACCTCCAAGGCATAACGTGTCCTCCCAAAGAAGCTCATGTGACCCCTCTCCTTCTCACTAAACTCAATGGGTAAATAAAATAATATAAATAAAGGCTTATCCCCCTTTATCCCCCTCTCTCGTGGAATCATATCCCCCTATAACTCTTGTCCTTTTTTTCTTGTAGCCAACGATGTACTTTTCAAAGTATTACATTTCCTAGGCTCTTCAGATTTTTCAACTTTACAGGTTCTTTGACCTTTAATCAATAAACAAAATACATTATTAATCATGGGGACTCAAAACTAGGGTATTACAACTCTCCTTCATGTGTAACATTCTTTAATTACAGTATTACAACTCTCCTTCGTGTATTACAACTCAAAACTAGAATTTTAATACATTCTTTAATTACAGTAATTAAAGAATGTAAGTGATATTATTAAATAATGTCCAATAATTAGTGCTTGAGGTTTCAATAATGAAGGTCTGCTAGATGGTTAGGGTCTTGGTTAGTTAGAAACTATATAGTAGTAAAATCTATGCAATCAATTGTGAAGTGAATAATTTTTGGAGTTATATTCAATTGGTTGTTGCCCCTTCAAAGAGGCAAGTGAACATTTCTCTAATTTCTAAATATTAATAAAGGTTTGCTTATAATTGTTCTTTCCCAATTCCGATTCTATTTATTTTCTTTACATAGTTATATTTATGTGTATTTTGTTGGATGTTATAATTTAGCTACAAGGAACACCATAAGATCACAAACATAATGTAGGACCCACATATTTCTAACTCATTGTTTTAATAATTTAGAACATGCAATTCTCTCTAGAACGCGTCTAACTCAAACATGTGTCAATTAGTTTGAGAAATAGAGATAAAATGATTGAATGGAGAACAAGTGTGATTTATAAGGTCGATAATTATAGCATCATCTCCTCTATTTGTATCTAGATATCACCTCATTTTCTCTTAGAAGAATGCCTAAGCTTACAGACATGCGTGGTATTTACACACACTCAATAGAATGGAATTGTTTTTCAACTCCTTTTATGACCATGTTTAGCCCATAAAACAAGTTCAACTTTGAAAAGGTCAATAATTATAACATCAGCCCCTCTATTCATATCTAGATATCACCTCATTTTATCTTAGAAGAAGGCCTAAGCTTACAAACATGCGTGGTATTTGCACACACTCAATAGAATGGAATTGTTTTTCAACTCCTTTTATGACCATGTTTAGCCCATAAAATGAGTTCAACTTTGAAGTGAGGTTTAAGTAAGGGAATTCCAAGTAACATAAGATTTTGTGGTAATTAATTCTTATGCCATCATAAATCCATCTTAACCTTGAATTTCTTAATATTGAGAGGCATAAAAAAAACTTTTGATTAGAAGTTAAAATGAATTTATGCTAACTTTTTCTATTACACACGCACATTATAATTGCACCAAGAGGTGCCTTTTACATCCCATTATGAAAGAGATGTGTAATTCTTTCCCTCGTCAATATTTCAATGCCCACCATAGCTAAATCATATATATATATATATATATATAGAGAGAGAGAGAGAGAGAGAGAGAGAGAGAGAGAGAGAGAGAGAGAGAACCATCATAATTTCATATTAATTCTCGATCTATCATGTGTGAAGAGGGATAAGTCTTTAAGGTGAGATATATTTTTTTAAATTAAAAGAACTCGGAAAAAGCTTGCACCTCAAAAGATTTGATCCCTATCATGTTTCATAAGTGATAGATACAAAATTAAAATAAATTAAATTTACACTTATAATTAATAATAACGTTTTTATAAAAAAAAAATATTTTTAAACCTGATTTATATTAAATATATTATCATATTAAACTATTTTTATGGTCACGACCAAGCGAGACACCAAATTGGTGTATGAGACCCCCTTGTTTGTTGGACAAGGGAACTCCTCAGCCCAACGATTTGACTATAAAGTCTATGGAGGTATACATACCCTACCCCCCTCTGGATTTGAACTTGTGACCTCCTAGGAAGAAACATGTATGTTTTTAACCATTAGGCCCACTCATGTTGTATAAGATTTTAATATAAATATAAAACTGATCATCCTTTACCTGAATTTTAATACCACGAACAATGCACTTCTTCCATCTTAATTCCCTATCTTTTTATGTTGTTTTGTTAAACAAAAGACATAAAGTGATTTAATAATGTTATAAAGGTCGTAGTCTAATTGTTCTACATTTTCTCCATTTTCCGACGATATTTTATGTTTAATTTTTCTCTAAACCCAACGAGAATTTGTTGGATCGGTATATTTGAGTGATTATTTCTATATAGTCCTAGTGCCCAAGGGGATTTTCAGCGCACTCAATCCATTTTTGGATTCATAAATACAATTTAAACAACAAAAAATTGTGATTTTGTGGATATTTATGTCATCGAATTCCGACAACGTCGTTATAAAGTGCTTCCTTGATACGTACGACATGGAGTGGGAATCAAATTTCATGGTAATCCATCTATGAAGGAAAGGATAATATAATCCAATTATATTTTTGTTTTGTTTGATTTTGAAAAACAATCATACTTGAGGTTTATATTGTAGATGTTTTTTTTAACCATAAAATGGTGTATAGTTAATATCAATAGCATGGAAGTTACTATTAACAAGAATTTATGAAATGATAAATACTATATATATATATATATATATATTAATAATATACTAAACACTTGTGACTTAGTAAGGGTTAAGGCATCTTGAAATTTACTGGAGTAGACTTAACCTTATCACAATGAACCAACATATCCACTTTGAGGAAATTGAACTCAAATAAAAAAGATAACAAACATGCCACCCAACTACTCTCATTATAAACCAGAAACAATATTTATCTATTATTTTTATTTTATTCAATTATAAGTCTACAAATTATAACATCTTATAAAGTATTGTTTCACACTTTCTAAAACATTTAAGAGACAAGGTTCTAGTCGGAAATTTCTACTATGTCATTGGGAATGTGGGTCAACAACCACTAATTTCACATTTGACTTTTACACCAGCATCCCGCAATTTCGCATTTGAATTTTAAGAATGTGACCTTTACGGAATTATCATATTTTCTGTAATATTTAAGAACATGATACAGTTCAAGCAAAGCAACGAGAGTTCCGTTTCTATAAGTCCACCCGGCACTGCGTTGATGTCCGTATATAATTAAGCAATAGATTCCTGTAGTACGGGCAATATAAATTTTCTTTTTTAATTGCCCGTCCATCGTTTTGCAGAGCTGAGGAGCACGATCTAATATATAAATGAGCGGATTGAGAAGTGTAATCATTCTGTCGAAAAGAGCTTTTTACAGTCCGTGCCCAAAAAACGAAAAAGTGTTATTTTATTTTTAATATAAACTTTATAAAGCTCGGTTGAAATAAGGTATTTAAAAAAATTTAAATATTAATAAATAATATAAATATCAATTTATGTAAATTGAGTTTAGTTTGGGGTTGAGAGGAATGATTTTTTTTTTGGCATTCAAGTTCAATTCCATCAAGTGACATGTATATTGTTGTAATAACTTCAAACAAAATTTCAAATAGAATTCTCCATTTGAATACTTTCGAATTTTTTCTAGAGTAAAATATTCTCGACATATTTTTCTAATTTTACTTACTAAAAAAAAGTAAGTTTACACATGTTCAGGAGATGAAATAGGTGTTGTCTAAAGGTTTTAAGTTTTGGTATTTTCCATCATAATTTGATGATATAAATCTAGGCGAAATCACAATTTTGTGTTATTTAAATTGCATTTATGAATGCATAAATGGATTCAGCTTTCTAAAATTCCCTAGGGCGATTGGCTTATACAAATTTAACCACTCAAATCTGCAGATCCAACAATTTCTCGCTGGATTTTGGTAAAATTAAGCAGATTGATTATATAGCCGTAAAAGAACCAAAAAATAGAACGTTTAGACTACAAGGATGAAATAACATAAAAGGAATGCACTAATTTGTCATTATAATTGAACTTCCCTTATAATGCTTTCCTAAGTTATCCATCCATGTTACTCCATTATACTAGAACATCATTTGTGCTTTACATCGATTTGTGTTTTCTTCCCATGACTTATACACATTAGGTTGTGTCTTTATCCTAAGAATTATACACATCTCTATTATGTTTATGTCCTCAATCTCATATTCTTTATTGATGTGTGTATGATTATGAACACTCAATGCAAGTGTTACACTTACTCAATTCACCATGTACTTGGACAAGATTTGTGCATATAGATACTTTCTAGAAGATGCCTTCCATCATGCACAACTTCTCCAGACATGGAGATAAACAATCTTTGATTCATTTATATATAAACCTCCTCATTTAAGAGTTTTTGGTTCAAAACACTTGGTTTACTAGTTGAGGAAACTTTTCTTGGATATTATGTAAGGTGTACTTCTTATTTTCTTGGAGCAACTCTCATTTTAGCCCAATCATATTTAATTTTTATGGTTTCTAGATTAATAGCTCATTCCTTGCACTCTATAACTATATCTTATTTTAGTGTTATGCTAACTTCTCCAACCAACTCTTTACGTGAAAACAAATACCAATTTCTTCTTCATCTTCGTCCATTATTGATGGTTCATAGATCTTGAGGCAATATTGATTGAATATTGGATGGATACATACTATTGGGTCCAACATGAACTATTGTCTCCATCCTTCCTAGTGATACTCAATAGATTTTCTAGCTAGTACACCTACATCACATTTCTCAATACATGCACATGCGCGCACACACACACACACACGAATTTTTTTATAAGGAAACCCTGAAAAACTTCTCTATAATTTTTGGATGGTACTAGTGTAAACTTGTTGGCACTAATTACAAAATCTATCTCGATTATTAGGATATTAAGTAAGACATGTAATAGAGGTAACTAACTTGGGGGTTGATCGATAAATTACCATGGATATTCCACTAGAATAGTTCTTCACAACAGATCTAATAAACAAAAGTGAAATATACACTATGAAGGTTAAATTCTTTTAGATTCTAGAATATTTAGTTACCGATTTTCTTCTTATGCATGAAATAGATAAAATGTGGAAAATAGAGAACACTAAATACAATCACACACCATCCACAAAATAACATAACGATTTTATCTAGGAAACATCTACGAGAGAAAACCTAGCTAGAGGGTGAGGCTACTCTACTCTCTTTTCTTTGGTATGGAATATGATGCAAGTACAAAGGAGAAGGCACTCTCTATGGAGTCACCTGAGACCTTTGGCCTATTAGGACACTGTAGAGCATTAACCCCCTCTATTATACTCTATAATTTCCCACTCCCAGTTGTTCGGCTCTACTATGGAACAAAATACAATAAAATAAAATGGAACCCCTTCTCCTCCTAGCGGCTTGGTAGAAGGGAAGAGTGCACACATGTTTCATAGCTTTGCGTGCACTTGGGTAAGTGTGCAAGGGTTGCTTCAAGGTGCACATCGAATTGTGTTTGTAGCCAGGATATTTTTGGGGTCAAAGAGCCTTTGTATATATGTATATTGAGGCCAAAGTTCTTGTGTGGTTATTAGGCTACGGAGCCTGGATTGCGACAAAGGTCAGAGTGCCTATTTGTTTTGTAAAATGTAAATGCACTCAGATATTAATAAAAATATATCACTACGCGTAGACCAATCAGATGAAGAGAGACGAGGGTTTAAAACTCCACTAGAATGGGAAAGAGGTGTGAATCTTAAAGGGATTATTTTAATAATATTTCCAAAAGTTTAATTATGGATATGTTTTTTATCCTAGGTTCCTAAGGAAGGGTAAAGGGTCACCAAGTGGAGCTAAGATAGCTCTTAAGGTGACAAGTTTGTACTTATAATCATTCAAATATATTGTTGGGCCTTAGTGAATTTTGGGGGGGACTCATTCCTTTGAGGGGAACACACTCATTTTTCCTTCATCATGGAGACCAACTTACCTCTGCTAAGCATTTGTATCTTCTTATAACTCACTACCATCACATAACCTTGTGTTGGGAAAGGTTGGTGTGTTATGGAAGAAGTGGGTTGTCAGGCCCATGAGCATTCTTTCTAGGTGAGAGAACTGCTAGGAATTGTTTTCCCAAGGTGCTCAATTGAAGCTACAGGGCTCTGAGACTTCATGTCATGCTTGTTTTTGAGGCCTTGGAAGGGAAGTGGAGCAGCCAAAGGACTGTTGAGCAGAGAAGGGGCACACTTCCTGGGGTGGAACAAGCATGTGGGGAATGAGGGACTGTAGTCTGTATGCTAGGGTTGCAACCTTTTTCTTAGTGTTTTGACTATTGAAAAACCTTAACTTAGCTTAGGTATCATTTTCCAAGGTGGAATTGTATCCCCATCTCGGGGATGACCTGTTGTTGAGTTTATAAGTAGCAGATTCTATGGCTAGGATGAATGTCTAAGGTCTGCGCGTAGTTGGTGGATTACAAAAAAATATAAGTATCTTCTTATGTGTATTATTCTATGAGTAATGTGCATACACATGTTAAATATATTATGTGTTTCAGTTATACACACACACACACACACACACACACACACACACATTTGTGTGTAGATCATAAATGTTGTAGAATTGGATGTTTGTTTCTTATGCAGGGCATGGACCATGACAATTTGTATGTCTTTATATATTGTTAACATGTGAATGCTTATGCTATTTATGTTTATGTAATCGATACATAGTTGTGTTGGAAGTGCATGTATTGTTAGTTCTGCATAACCATTGAAGATGTAGAGCATGGTAGTTGTTAAGTGTTTCCTTCTAGATGATTCTATGGTAAGGGTCATGGAATTATGAGGCAAGACTTGAATTATCACACACGAAAAGTGGTATTATTCCATGTGTGAAAATGGGACAGACCTTGCATGTGGCATATGAATGGTTGTGTGTGTAGTCATATTATGAGTTCATTTTGCTGTTATAGTCATTATCTATTAAGTGACTTCAACAATAATCATATGGGTTCTGGCATGAAGCTAGAAAAGTCATGCATTCTAAGAGTCAGTCGAAGTGACTGACATAATAATGGTTGAGCATGCAGAAATGATAAGACATAGTTGTTACGTGTGGTATGAGACTGGTTGTGTGTACTAGAAAAATGTAGTTGTGCATAGCATAAGGCTAGTTTTGATTTCAATGAGTTTCTTCTTCTGAAGAAAGAACTAATATCAGAGATTTACTTAGCGAGTTGCATTAGTTTAGACTTTACAATGTGGTAACAAGACTCAACTAGGAGGTTGGATACATTACAAAGTGGTATCAGAGTTTCAAAATTTTGATGTGACATGGCCTTTGAGCAAAGTTGGGGACGTTACAATATCTGGATGTTTCTGACCTCAGGGATCTATGATTGATCTTCTCCCTTGGATCTTGTCTCTGCTTGAGTCCTTTTTTCACACGTTTTGTCTTCAATTTAGGTTTGAAGTGTGTTTGTGTGGATTTCTTGTGTTGCTTATGGACATTTGTTTGTTGTCTAGTGATCCACTGAAGTTGGGCAGTGCACCCAACATATCTGATTATATCTTGTAGTGTCCCATATTGATTTCATTTGTTTTTTTTTTCCCTCATGTGATGTGTGTTTATTACTAGATCCACCTTCATAGTAAGTTTTTGTTTGAGATTCTTGTAGAGACAATGAAGTATTCTTTTCAGTATCACTACCAATTTCTGACAGCCCTTGACTATTGATTTTCTAGTTTTCCATTTGAAGATTGTGTTCTTGTTTAGATTAAGGAACTATTTTCGTCATGTTTGGAGAAATAAACAAATGTTATTTCCATGCATACAAAGTTTTGAAGAATTAAAAATAGAGTGCATTGTTGAAAGTCTTTGGTTTGAGATCTTGTTAAAAGTTTGGTTATGATTTTTTTTTCAGGGTTGCTTGGTGCTTGTGAGGTTTCATAGAAATGTTCGCAAAGAAAAATATATCTTTCCCTCTAGTAACTAGAATTCATTGAATTGAACAATTGCATTGACATATTTTCATTGCTTTGGTTGGGTCAAGAGTCATAAACACCATAAAAGTTCCATCCATTTCCCTTTGACATAAGAACTACCATAAGAAAATTTTCATAAACTAAAATCAACTAGACTCTTTTCTTTGCTAGTGAACCAACATTAGATAGGTTTAGGGTGTTGGAATAAGATTGAAGAGTGAACTCTCCAAGGCCCCCAAAATGAAACCTAGAATTCATTGAAGAGTGTAAAATCCATTTGTGCAACCAATCTGTTGGGAAGCTCCTCTAACAAAATATTCAAGCATGAGGTCACATTAGGGAAAGTAGGGAGATTACCCCTCTCTTCTTATTTTTGTGTTAGCAGTATCGCTTCAATTACTACGTATATAGGGGGTTTCGTTGATTCCACGCCTATTTATGAGGTAACGCCTTAAAGGCTTTAGCCTTAGTTACCCTACTCTTATGTGTGGTTAGATCTGAAACTATTCACTTGATCATTGATTGTGAGGTGGTAGCCTTAGTGACCATTCTTAGGTAGATATAGAGGTGACTCCAGGTGGGATGTGCCTATAATACTCAGGGAGGACATTTTTTCACAATCTCAATTCCATCAAATGGTGCCATCCTTAATAAATGGTATTTTCACCAGTTAGGGATGTTTCGCATAGTTCATCATAATTTCTTTGCATACCTTCACTAGCCAATCTTATGGGGACTAGATCTCCCCTAGAGGGTTGGTTTTCGAAATGCCCCTTGAGCCATTGTTTTTTTCTATTATCCTAGATTTGATAGGGGTGTTTTCTTTAATTCTGAGTCTATGTTGGTCATAGGTTGAATTGTGTTTTTCTTTGCACATATTAGTTTCACCATGGCTAAATCACTACATTGGTCATGTCGATTATGATGACTAGAGCCAATCGCAGAGGTACAACCACCTCTCAAGCGGTGCAAGATAGGTGACCGTGAATTCAAAGAGTCCCATCTTGGTTTGAAGATATTGGTTTGTTTGAAGTGGAAGTGGTCAACGAAAGTCCTCCACTCAAATTTAACCCTCCTTTGAATAATCCAGATGCACCCGTACTTGTCTATATAAGGGAATATTTTAGTGAACCTTTTTCTTTGTTCAACAACCCTCACAACATGTTTATCCCAAGTGTTTCATCTAGTGTGGTTGAGCCATCAAGCCCATCCATGAGTGGGATTGGGGGAATCCCAATGATGTCCACATTACCATCCCCAAGTGCCATTGGATTCCCAAGGGAAATTTTAGAGGACATATATCTCCCATGGACTGATTTTTCATGCTTTTTACAAAAAAAATATTTTCCAATTTCCATTTTTTCTAAAAGTGATTTGCCCAAATTCTTTAGAATAAAATTATTTTACCTTAAAAATGCCCTAAGTTTTATAGAAACTATATAAAATCCTTAGAAATTTGAATATTTTTACAAAAATATCACGAAATATTTTATACTTGCATATTATGGACTAATAAAATTCACCAAGGTTTCTACCTTCTATGATAAATTTCCATCCTTAAAATGATCCTTACATTGACATGCACCATCTATGCCCATTTCTATAGTTTCCTCTATTTATGGTATACTGACCATGTCCCCTTTTCCATACACTAGTATACCTAACATTCTCATGCCCATCCCATCAGTTATGATGACCACACATGGATCTCATTCTAGTGGGGGTCGAGACTTGGTTTCATCATGGGGAGTGCAATTCCTTCAGCCTATGCCATTACTATGAGTGGCCCGACATTCTCAAGTACTAGTTTTCCCTTTAGGTGGAACATTCCTAGTAGTTTTGTGATTGTCCCTAGTCATTCTGGGGGCAATAATGTGATTAGAGTATTTAATTTCATGTGGGTTAGCACACCTTTTCGTATGGGCACACCCCATGATCCAGATGGATCTAGGGAACATCACAGAAGTTTCAGAAGTGTCAAAGAATGCACAAAAGCGACCCAAGATGCTCAGAATGGCCTCAACAAACAGAAAGAGGGAAAAAATAAAAGTTCCCAAAACTCCATTAAAATGGCATTATCTCGAAGATCGTGTCACAATATTTCCAACGATGCAAACGGCTCGCCAAACGGAGTTACGGATCAAACGTTATAAGCGGTCAAAGTTCAGTGAAACTTGGTCAAAAAGGCAAAAGTCAAAGTGACACGTGGAAACATTGCAAGGGTGACACGTGGCATAGATGATTTGGCAAGATGACATGGCAAGGATGCAGACACGTGGACAAGTTGAGTGATGACATGTGCCAGTTTTCATGGGCGAATCATATTGTGACAAGTGGCAGTTTTTGTAGACCAATTATATGGTGCCACGTGGCACCCCTCCCATGGATGGAATATGCAAAAGTTTATTCAACTCCCCAAGAGTCGAATTCATGATCTCCAAGTAAGCAAAAGGCCCACAAGTCTGCATTAACCACTATACCATGCAATGTTCCTTGGTTATTTTATGATGCATATATATTTTAAGGTACAAATGTTTGATGGGCACCAAAGAAAGGAGCTAGGCCTTCGACCCAGCCCCTGGTTACATCTATTGTACCACATGACCATAATACTCCACCCACCTAGGGGCTTGACCCAACCAACCACCAAATATAACATATTCCTCTATATTTAGAACTATCTGCCAGTTTAAACCACCACTAAACCTCCGCCAGAATTAACAGAGCACGCCAACAATATGCTAAAAGGGGAAGTCTGTGGGATTCGACCCTAGAATCTCCCCAACAGCCTATGCCTTAACTTAGCCTCCATAACCAATGCGACAAAATTCCTCATTACTGTGTAATCGCCGAAAAAATTATATAAGAAGGGGATTCGAGGTAGAGTGAGAGGGGAAGAGGAGAACACACCAATGCATAGAGCACTAAGCGCGTCTATATGGACTATACAGAATCCATATGGAAAGTACGAATTTTGGCACGCGAACCAAGGCAAGGTTGCCCCTTGTGTCCAGAAAGTGCCCGACTCAGATCGAGGCGTGGAGACAGTCATTTTTAGGTAAAATGACGCCATGAACATAGTAGTGATGTTAGTTTTTTGATCTGTGAAAAACTTCAAAAGATTAATTCCAGAGTGAGTCATTTATTGCAAAGGCAGTGGCATGGTAACCGAGGCAAAGTTGTCTTTTGGGCCTGCAAGTGTCCGACTCAGATGGAGACGATTTGATAGTCATTTTTGGGTAATTCGATGACGCAAATTCAATGACGATGTCTAGTTTTGCAATAGAGATTCCGATCAACAAGCTAAGTGTTGGAGAAACCAATGTAAGCATGCTTTTTATTATGTTGTTTTGTCATTAAATGTTGCAGCATAGCATGTGTGTTATAGGTTTGAAGGAGCAGAGAGAAGTTGCAGCTAGGCAGCAATATCAACTTATTACTTCTATCTATTTGTTTATTATCTTCTTTCACATCAAATCAATCAGTTATATGTGACATATAAATTGTGGCACTTGCATGACAAGTGGCCAATGAAGTAGTTCTGATTCTCGTGGTTTTTGGGATCTTTTGTATGGGTTGCATATGTATGTTTTGGATCTGAGCAGCAGATCTAAGGCTTTTTGATGGCTCCATGTTGATGGGGGTCATATTTTATTCTTCATATTTTTATGTATTGAGTATGTGGGAATGATGTCCATGTCAACATCATGGATGCCTCATGAGTAGAACTTGTGAAGCTGATACATTCCTGATCACATTATAATCTCTTTTTGCCATCACCGAAGAGGGACTTTGGCCTTACAACTTGTAAAGGAGAGACATCATTACATCGAGAATAATAAAGAAGTCAAGCTTTGGAGCATGACCTGGAGAGGTAGCCCATTTCAAGGGTGAACTCCGTTATCAAGGGAAGTGTCATATCTCTTATGTATATTATGTTCTTATGTTGTTTTTCTATGAATTTCCGCACATAGGATGTTAAAATAAAGCATGACATATTGCACATAAGGAAGACTAAAGAGGTTTTCATTCACTTCCAATTCAAGCACATAGACTTCAACTTTACCTTTAATTGCAAATCGCTCAAGTAAAATGATCTACTATTGACCCTTTTGAAGGAGTGACATAATCAACCAGTTATTGGAAACTTATCACTCCCAAGTTCATATCATGTGATATCAGAGCAGGCTTGATACAGATTGTAGGTGTTGAAGTTAAGGATGACAAGGTCACCAAAACAATCGTGGTTCGATGAGCTTCAAGAGCTCAACCAAATGCTTCAAGCAGAGAATACTGGATTGAAGACATTGTTGCATGTTGCAGAAGAAGAGAACCAAACGTTGCAAGAGAAGTTGCAATCCATGAAGATGTAGAGAGAGGAAGGCTCTACAAATGAGACGGTGATAAGGCCATCTTGTGACCATGGCAACTTCACTAGTTATGGGTGCGAGCATGACAATAAAAATCCATGCACACTTTTTCAAGCAAATGAAGATGACCTACATGCATCCATAAACCAAGGAGGATTCCTAGAAGCATGTTCCATTGATCCTTCTCAGCAGGAACAACTAGTTACATCTCAAGAAGCAGACCAAGGGTCCTAGTTTGAGGTGGAGGTAAATAAACCATGTGTAGTTCCTTTTTTGATTAATGATGATGATTCTTTTGAAATCCTTGAACAACATGCTTCTTGCATCGACTTAAAGTTGATGAGAAAAATGGGATATGAAGGAGGAGGCCTTGGAACCAATGGCCAAGGTATTGTCGATCCCATCGAGGCAGTGGTTTGGCCTCGATATTTTGGGATAGGATATGTCCCAAAGGATGTTGGAGAAAGATCCAAAACCATTTGGGAAGAAGACCCCAAGACAGTCACTGAGACTCCAGAGGTCAACAATTCATCAGGAGATGAAATTGTTTCAGTGTAGGGCGAGAGCACAACTTCTCATGATCAAGGATTCGAGACATCTCCAGGGAGAGATGGGCATCACAATGACGGAGTTGAGACAAACTCTTATTGCCAGTCTGAATCCATAGGAAACTCACCGAGGTATAAGAAATCGTGAAACTCTAAAATGCCATTTGATTATAAGAATATAAAAAAAAACTTTTGGCATCAAAGACCATGCACTTTTTGTGTATTGAATAACCACGCAGTGCCCTAGTGTTGGAAAAAAAAATCCTTGTGCAGGAAGGTTATGACAACCAGGAGAAGGATAAGGATGGAAAATTTCTTTCCACACACAAAAAAGAGTAGGGGAAATGCACCTCTGAAGGAGAAAGGCTACTGCAGCCATTGTAGAAGAGATGGGCATCATGAGGCCACTTGTTGGGCCTTACATCCAGATCTACGCAAAAAGAGGGACAAGAAGACCAAACATACATCTTTGAGAGAGACAATCAGTCAGGCAGTGTTGCAGGAAAATCCGCCACCAGGAGAAGACCAAATACCAGAGAAAGGACAGCTCGGTAAAGAGGACATGTTCAACAAAATGGTTGAACAAATGGGGGAAATCCTTTTGAGTTAGTCGAGAGTGGCCATGTTTGTAAATCACATGTTGTGATTCCGACCTTGTAGAAGGGTATTGTGTAAAAGTGGTAATTGTTGATATCACCTTTTTTTTTTCCTGGCACATGTTGATATTGTTAGACCTTGTGAGGTAGTTTGGGTAAGGATTTCTTATTGTAGTCCAATGGACATGAAACTTAATGTAATGACTTTTGGGGAAAAAAATTATTTTCAGTTGGGAGGCGTGATTCAGATGGATCTAGGGAACATCACATAAGTTTAAAAAGTGTCTGAGAACGCACAGAAGCGACCCAGGATGCTCAGAATGGCCTCAAAAGACAGAAAAAGGACAAAAATCAAAGTTATCAAAACTCCATTAGAATGGCATGATCGCAAAGAGCGCGTTGCAATATTTCCAACGGCGCAAACAACTCGTCAAATAGAGTTATGTATCAAAACTTATAAGCGGTCAAAGTTCAGTCAAACTTGGTCAAAAAGGCAAAAGTCAAAGTGACACACGGAACCAATGCAAGAGTGACACATGGAATAAATGAGTTGGCAATATGATGTCGCAAGGATGCAGACACGTGGACAAGTTGAGTGATGACATGTGTCAGTTTTCATGGGTGAATCATATTGTGACAAGTGGCAGTTTTTGTGGACCAGTTATATGGTGCCACGTGGCCCAGTCATGGGCTGCCACATGGAATCCCTCCCATGGATGGAATATGCAAAAGTTTATTCAACTCCCCAAGAGTTGAACTCATGATCTCCAAGTAGCCCAAAGGGCCCATAAGTCCACATTAACCACTATACCATGCAATGTTCCTTGGTTATTTTATGATGCATATGTGTTTTTAGGTATAAAGGTTTAATGGGCGCCAAAGAAAGGGGCTATGCCTTCGGCCCAACCCTTGGTTACATCTATTGTACCACATGACCATAATACTCCTCCCTCCTAGGGGCTTAACCCAACCAACCGCCAAATATAGCATATTCCGCTATATTTAGAACTATCCGCGAGTTTAAACCACCGCTAAACCTCCGCTAGAATTAGCAAAGCGCGCCAACAATATGATAAAAGGGGGAGTCCATGGGATTCGACCTCAGAACCTCCCCAACAGCCTATTCCTTAACTTAGCCTCCATAACCAATGTTCCCAACTTCCTCATTACTGCATAATCGCCAGAAAAATTGTATAAGAAGGGGGTCCGAGGCAGAGTGAGAGGAGCAGAGGAGAACACACCAACGCACGAAGCACTGAACGCGTCCGCACGGCCTAGTACGGACTATATGGAATCTATATGGACTGTATGGATTTTGGCATGCAAACCGAGGCAAGGTTGCCTCTTGGGTCCAGAAAGTGCCCGACTCGGATCGAGGTGTGGAGACAATAAATTTTAGGTAAAATGATGCCACAAACGCAATAGTGATGTTAGTTTTCTGATCTTAGAAAAACTTCAGCCACTTAATTCCAGAATGATTCATTTATTGCAAAGGCAGTGGCACAGTAACTGAGGCAAATGTGTCTTTTTGGCCTGCAAGTGTCTGACTCAGATGGAGATGATTTGACAGTCATTTTTGGGTAATTCAACGACGCGAATTCAATGATGATTGTTTTTGCAGCAGAGCTTCCGATCAACAAGCTAAGTGTTGGAGAAGCCAATGTAAGCATTCTTTTTATTATGTTGTTTTGTCATTAAATGTTGCAGCATAGCATGTGTGTTATAGGTCTGAAGGAGCAGAGAGAAGCTGCAGCCAGGCAACAAGATCAACTTATTCCTTCTATCTATTTGTTTCTTATCTTCTTTCACATCAAATCAATCAATTATATGTGACAAATAAATTGTGGCACTTGCCTGACAAGTGGCCAATGAAGCAGTTCTGATTCTCGTGGTTTCCGGGATCTTTTGTATGGGCTACATATTTATGTTTTGGATTTGAGCAAAAGATCTAAGGCTTTTTGATGGCTCCATGTTGATGGGGGTCATATTTTATTCTTCATCTTTTTATGTATTGAGTATGTCGGAATGATGTCCATGTCAACATCATGGATGCCTCATGAGTAGAACTTGTGAAGATGATACCTTCCTGATCACATTCTAATCTCTTGTTGCCGTCACCGAACAGGGACTTTGGCCTTACAACTTGTAAAGGAGAGACATCATTACATCGAGAAGAATAAGGCGATCAAGCTTTGGAGCATGACCCGGAGAGGTAGCCCACTGCAAGGGTGAACTCTGTTATCAAGGGAAGTGTCATATCTCTTATGTGTATTATGTTCTTATGTTTTTTTTCTATGAATTTCTACACATAGGATGTTAAAATCAAGCATGACATATTGCACATAAGGAAGACTAAAAAGAGTTTCATTCACTTCCAATTCAAGAACATAGACTTCAACTCTACCTTTAAATGCAAATCGCTCAAGTAAAACGATCTATTACTGACCCTTTTGAAGGAGTGACATAATCAACTAGTTATCGGAAACTTATCAATCTCGGGTTTATATCACCCCATGGGAGAAATTTCACACAATGGGGTGGTTATCCCTTCATCCATACATCCGATCTTGGGGGGTTCTTCCTCAGGCCTAGTTTTGGGAATTCTTTTCCTTTAGGGTATATGCCTACCCTTGGGGGAATGTCTAGGCATAGCAGCATCCATGATCTCGAGAGTATAATCATCCCTAGGGGAAACTACCCTATTGTAACATCACATCCCTCCCGAAAAAAGAAAAAAAACATTGAGGGACCACAAGGTTCATCCTAGACATTAGGAGATTCATCTTCCTCAAAATATTAATTTTCTCATATGTTGTTTCCTTTCCTTCCAATGTTATACTTACTTGATATGTTCATCTAATAAATGAACCCATTTCCCATGACCCTTCATGGTCGTTCATTCCTGTTAATCTCCCATTAGACATGAAAAAATTTGACAGAAATCTGGGAGAAGACCCATCCACGCACATCATGACATATCATTTTTTGTGCTCATCCAATACCTTGATGGGTGATAGAATAAGGTTGCATATTTTATAGATATCCTTGACTGAAAGTGCTGCCAAATGGTATATTTAATTAAAATATGCTTCCTTCAATAGTTTTAATGACTTGGATATGGTGTTTCTAATGAATTACAAATTTCCCATCCAGTATGAGATATGAACTAAGATTTTGACATCGTTGCATAAAGATACTGCCACTCACATTTTTTATCACATTCATGAGTGGAGTTAGCGAAATACGATTATGAAGACCCAGATTATGGACCAACTCTTGATGGGGTGGTTGACAAAATCTCTCTTACAACCCATTTCCAAGGATGTTTCTATGGAAGGGGCAACTACTAAACAATGATATTTAATTTATTCTCAGTCGGGGACTCTCTATGATATCGTCCTACATGATCCTTGACTATCGATAGATTGTCGTAAACCAAACCCAGGACTCCATGAAAATTTCATGGTTGGTTATGTGTCCCATGCCTCTATGGGCCATCTAGTTGACCAAATGGGTCACATGTCTCTGTAGTGATCAAACTGTTATGGCCTCCACTCATACCTCTGATTTTAGTTTGGTGCAATCCTTGAAACCAAAGAATCCTCAGCAATAGGAGGAAAAAGGAAGTGAAACAAAAAGAAAAATTCCAATACTGAACAAGGG
>SNQJ01S0025606.1:38255-129660 GCA_010110895.2 Picea sitchensis
TAAAAGATAAGTATTGAAATATGGTTTATTACATTTGAACCTGACTGTGCTGTTTTGTATCATGTTTTCCGCTGTGTAAATGAATTAATGATGAATGCTATGGAACATTTAATTATAACAGTACCCATATGTTTCACTATGTAATTTAAGTGTGTTTAATTGTGTTTTAATGCATTTTCTTATAATTCCATGTAAGGAATGGTAAAATGTGAGGTTGGGAAACTTGGGTAGTGAAAATGGTACGCTACAAATTGGTATCAGAGCAATTGGTACACTACAAGAAGAGATGTGGTTGTTATGTGCATTCGTCTAAGAACATTAAAATGAGGCCTCCAAGCATTTTTAGCATCAAGAAGAAATCAAAAAACACTAGACATTCAAAAACCTAACCCTGGGAGATGAAGCACCAAAAGTCATTTGGGACCCGATGGGGTAAGTTGGTACATCAACTTCCCGGGGTCGTAACTTTTGCATGCGATATCTGTTTTAGGCGCATGATAACCCATTGGAAATTTCTATCCGAGGAATACATATTTTTTGGTCACTTTTTAACTATATATCCAGTGTGACTATGGAAATCCCAAAAAGTGTTGTTTAGGGCCTCAAAATGATGTCGGAAGTTTAGGACCTCAAAAGCTAGAAAAAACTGCCAAGATGAAAATTGTATGTGAGCCAGTTGGAAGAGGTGGGTGACCACCGATATGCACCTAGATAAATCCTCCCCCCTTAGGAAGCAATGGTATCCATTGCGTTTAGTTCCCCCATTAGATGAAGATTTTTCTATTGAATTTGGCCCTGAGTGAACCACTTTCCTTGGTGTAGAAGTTGCCCCACTTGAACAACACGATAAAGTTGAAGCATCTATTGGCGAGTACCCTTGACCTATGTGTCCACGATATAATCAATGGATTGCTATTCCATTCAGTTAGGGTTGACCTCGGTGTCAATTGTTCTACTATCTCTGAGGTGCCCAATAATGGTGGAAAGTATGTCCGAAGTAGGTACACATTAAACATTGGGTGCAAGCCAGGGAAAGGGGGAATGCTGAGCTCAAAAGACTCATCACCCACAACCTTAGTGATGATGTAAGATCCATATTGGATTGGAAGAATCTTTTGATGGGGTCTTGTAAGGCATTCTTCCTGCAAATGCAACAAAACTTTATCACCCACCTGAAACATGTGGGGAACCTGGTGTTGATAATGGCATTGCTTGTACTTGGCATTGGACTTCTTCAAAATATCTTGAACCTGTTGGAGGATGTGTTGGATTCATTCAATGAATCGGGTGGCTTTGTCAACTTTAGTTTGAGCATGGTAATATTCTTTATGTGTGGATGCAAGGGCTAAGGCATCATCCATGGGACCCAATGGTTGAAATCCCAACCCCACCTGAAAGGGGTTATGGACAGTTGAGCTATGTATGGATCTATTGTAATTGTGATAAACATAGCAAATATTCTCATCCCATGTGCATGAATTCTTTGGATTGTACATGCACAAGATATGAATGATCATCCTGTTGATGAATTCGGTTTGGCCATCCGTTTGGGGGTGTAAGGCCATGGATTTAGTGAGATTAGTGTCTAGCCGTGACCAGAGAATCGACCAGAATGTGTTGAGGAACCGACTGTCCCGATATGAGACAATGGTATTTGGTATCCTAAAATGTACCCACACTCATTCAAAGAAGAGATTGGCAGTGACCTGCGCTATGATGCTCTTCTTTCAGGTGGCCAGAATCTACATGTTGGAAAATCGTTCAACAACCACAAAAACAAAGTTATTTACCTACTTGGTTGAAGGAATGATCGACATGTAGTCCATCTAGATGGATTTCCATGGTTTGTCTGGAGTAGGAAGAGGGTGTACATGCCTTGTATATTAATGGTTGGTTTGGAAATGGTGTAGGCCATGCAAGACCTGATATAATTGTTGATATCCTGTCAAATTTTCAACCAATAGAAATGTTGTTGCAACATTTCCACTGTATTTTCTATGCCAAAGTGTCCTGCCACCCAACTGTAGTGAACTTACCAAATTAACTTCGCTCTCTCTCTTTATGGAATGAAAATATGGCACATATGGCACAACAACTCGTCCTAAATATGGAAATCAGTGAAATCTATGTTTGTGCCTAGCATATGGTAGGTAGTGGCAAAGTCAAGATCACTCTTATAGAGTTGGGGCCATCCAGAGGTCTCATGTCTGCCGCAACAGGAGGTCGACTAAGGCAACGGGAGGTCAACTGAGGTATTCAACGACGCAGTTGTTTCTCCCTATCTTATACTTGATGTTTATATTGAACTACTAAAAGTATGTGGACCACTTATAATGGTATTCATTCTACAATTTTCCTTGCGTCTGCATGAGCTAAGAAGGCTTATAATTAGTCAGGATGACTCTCTCCTTCAAGAGAATGTAATTCCTCCACCGATAGCAGGATTGTACAACGGAGTGCATTACTTTTTTTAAGTGGGATACTTACGGATGGTATATGATAAAGTCTCACTATGATAGGCCACGAGATGTCCATGTTTAGTGATAACTACGTCCACAACATATTTTTAAGAATCTATCTCAATCTTGAAAGACTTTTACAGGTCGGGTAATGAAAGCACTGAGGATGAGAACAAGCACTGCTTCAAATCATCAAACACTTTCTGTTGCAACTCGCCCCACATGAATTTTTCCTTGCCACCACCCCTAGTTACTTGGATAAGGGCCCATGCAATGTGGGAGAATCCCAACACGAACCTGTGATATAAATTGGAAAGGTCTAAGAAGCTCCAAAGCTCAGTGAGTGTGGTCGGGGATGGCCAGTTATGGATGACCTGGATATTGGATGGATTGACATGCACCCCATGCTCATCAACAATGTAGCCTTGGTACTATACCATGTTCATGCTGAAGGATCATTTTTCCAGATTTGCATATAGCTTTTGTTGTTGTAGAGTGTGAAGAACCTGTTGAATATGATGCAAGTGTTCCACCCAACTCTTGTTGAATATGAGGATGTCATCCAAATAAACCACCATAAAATAATTGGTGAAAGGCTGCAAGATATCGTTCATCATCCTCATGAAATTTGATGGGACATTTTTCAGGCCAAAGGGCATGACCATCCATTCAAAAATACCTTATTTGGAATTGAAGGCATTCTTCCACACATCGGTCTGCTCTATTGGGACCTAGTGGTAGCCAGACTTCAGATCAATCTTACTGAAGTATTTGTCCCCCTTGAGATGGTCAAGGAGATTGTTAATTCGGGGAATTGGATATCATTTCCTGACTATGATTTTATTTAGGGCCTGGTAATCAATGTATATTCGTGAAGTCCCATATTTCTTCTATACAAGCACGATTGAGATTCTAAAATGTGATGATATTGGTTGTATCACAACAACATAACAAGAAATTAACGCATAAAATAACATCAGAATTTAGTGTATTTTACTCCATGAATCGAACACCTTTTCTGGTGCAAAACTGGGCACAATATGGAATTTTTATAATTGCACCATATTTAGTGCCAGAATTAGCGCCAAAATTAGTGCCAAATTTAGCGCTAGAAAAATAACACCATTTATAGCGCCAGGTTTATTGCCAAGATCAGTGCCAGGAATAACACCAGGAATAGAGCCAGAATTAGTGCTAGGTTTAGCGACATAATTAGTTCCAGTTTTAGTCCCAAGTGTTGCTTCTGATATGCCTTCCAATTTTGTTTCCATTTTTGCGTCTGGTTTGGCTTATCRTTTTACGTCCAGTTTTTCTTCTAAAATGGCTTTGAATTTTTCTTTCAGTTTGGTGTCAGGAATAGCACCAGGTGTTTCTTCCATTTTTTCTTCTGATATGCCTTCCAATTTTGCTTCCAGTTTTKCTTTTGATATGGCTTCCAATTTTGCTTCCATTTTGGCTTCTGGTTTGGCTTCCATCTTTACATCTAGTTTTGCTTCTAGTTTTCCTTATGGTTTGGCTTTTAGTTTTGCTCCCAATTTTGCTTCTGGTGTGGCTTCCAATTTGGCTTCCATTGTTGCTTCCTTTATTGCTTCCAAAAATGCTTATTGTTTTTCTTACAGTTATTAATTTAATATGTTTTATTGCAATTTAATTAGTTAAATATATCATGTCTCTTAAATAACTTATATGATTATACATTAAGTCATATAAATGCATTTGAAATTTTTTATAGGATAACATTTATAAATAATTTTTTAGGGAAACAAATATCCATACAAGTTAACAACATCATTATACTTATTAAATCTCCATCAAATAGAATCTACAATATCCAGTGTATATAAAATAACAAGATAATTATTATAACATGATCATAATCTATAATTAAAACAAGTGAGTCAAATATCTATAATTTAAGTGAATTTGACAACATCCATCATGCGCAGTAAATCAAAACCATCATATATAATAAATATGTATCCAAAAATCATCAACCACTTTCAATATATAAAAATTGATGATTCAATATTGATAAGATCATCATCATATATAACTAAAACAAGTGAAAGTCAAATATATATGCCAGTAGATCAATATCATCTGAAAATGATACATGTCCAACAATCGACATAAGTCAAAATGATACATCATGTAAAAATGATACACATAAAAATGAGAAATTATTTCATACAAAATGATACAAGTCAATATGATACGTCATGTCCAAACGATATAAGTCAACATGAAACATGTCAAAATGATATAACTCAATAATATGGTACTAGAGGCCATGAAAATGATACATATGATAGTAACCATGAAAAGATGAATTATAACAATATATAAAAAATGATCCACGATGCAGTCTATATGATCATGAATGTCACTAGCTGCTACCAACAACTACCTCAACATCATCATCACCATCATGATCATGATCATCATGATCACCATCATCATCATATGCATTGGCATTGGAATCACTGTCATCTGTATATGTGTCATCATGATCATCATCTTCCATCTCAACATCAGAACCAACATCATGATCTGGATCTATTTGTTGAGGATGATCCAGATCCTCTGGAAGATCCTTTTTCTACAAAAACAAACATTTAGAATGAAAAGTTATTATTTATTTCATGCAATAATTAATTTCTTTGTTATATATCTATTATTAAAACATATGAAATGAAATGATAATCATATTACATCATACCAAAGTGCACATATGATAATAAAATATCAAATAAGTTACAGCTAAGATGTCATTCCAATGATGTAAAACATTCAACAATTCTAATAAACATTAGTAAAGACCATAAAAAAATGTTATTCCTAGCCTTGCCTTGACATGCCATGCCTTGCCTTGCCTTGACATGCCATGCCTAGCCTTTCCATGCCTTGCCTTGGCAAGCCATGCCTTGCCTTGACATGCCATGCCTTTCCTTTCCTTGACATGCCATGCCTTTCCTTCACATGCCTTAATTTCTTGCCTTGAAATACCTTTCCTTGACATGCCTTTCCTTGAATTGACATGCCATTTCCTTTCCTTGACATGCCATGCCTTTCCTTTCCTTGATATTCCATTCCTTGTCTGGACATGCCATGCCTAGCCTTGACATGCCTTTCCTTGACAAGCCATGTCTTTCCTTGACATGTCTTGCCTTTCCTTGTCATGATTTTCCATGCATTGTCATGCATTACCATCAATTTCCTTGCCATGCATTCAATTTCCTTGCCTTGTCCTGCCTTGCCTTCACATGCCATGACTTGCCTTGACATTCCTTTCCATGCCTTACCTTTCCTGGCATTTTCTTGACATTCCTTGCCTTGAGTTGACATGCCTTGTCTTTCCTTGCCTTGCCTTGACATGCCTTGTCTTTCCTTGCCTTGCCATGCCTTTCCATGACATTCCTTGCCTTGAATTAATATTCCTTTCCTTGACAGACCTTGCCTTGAATTGACATGCCATGTCTTACATTCAAATTCCTAGTGCCTAAAACCCAATTGGGAATATGGAGTTGTATGGATTTTAAGCGGGCTAGAAATTGTGGATGATGTAGGGTAAGTTTGTTGTTTACATAGGCATAACTTAATAGTGAATGCATAATTGTATGGATGGAAATTGACAGTTTTGTAGGCCCTCTATAGGTTCTCTACTTATGCACATGCTAGAAAAAAAAGATAGATTATATCCCAAGTTCAAAGACACCATGCAACCTTTCAAAGAAATAATATGGTACAATGCTTCAAATCTGGGAATAAAAAAAACAAAGAGATGAATTGTTAGCACCTTATTCATTTTCTTTCCTCCATGACATTGTAGAACATAAATTTATACAATAGATTAGGTTTATTTTTAGGATGGTTGGAGGTGTATAACTAGTTCCTAAAACCCAATTGGGCATATGGAGTCATAGGTATTTTAAGTGGATTGGAAATTGTGGATGATGTGGGGTAAGTTTGTGTTTTACATAGGAAGAACTTAATAGTGAATGCATAATTGTATGGCTAGAAATTCACAGTTTTCTAGGCCCTCTATAGGTTCTCTTCTTATGCACATTCTATACAACAAAAAGAGATTCTATCCCAAGTTCAAAGACACCATGAAACCTTTCAAAGAAATAATATCATACAATGCTTAAAATCTGGAAATAAAAATAGAAAGAGAAGAAGTGTTAACACCTTATTCATTCACTTTCTTCCATGACATTGCATCCCTAACATGAAGTCCTTCTTCTCATAGGTTTTAGCAAGAATTTCCATCACATAAATTCACCAACAATCTGAAATCTGAAAATCCACACACATTTAGATAACCTTCATTCACATAACCTTCATAAGGAAGATAGGAAAATTCCAAGCATGAGTTTTTTTTCAATTCTCCATAAAACATTACAAGGTGAGTGAGTCTCTATTATATTGATCTAGGGCTCAAATAACTCACCAAATAAAAACAATAATATCCAAAGCTAGATCCATGATCTCTCCTTAAAGTACATAAACAATAATATCCATCTAACAACCCCTAATACAATTCAACAACCCTAGATAAAGTAAAACAATAAGATATATGACCAATAAAGTGGAGATCCCACTTTTCCAAGTCATGTGCATGATACCTCCATAGTTCAAGCAATTTTGACCAAGTAAATGCTCCTTAATGTCACATGTGTGACCTTATCCTAGGGGATGGCCCTCCATAATACATCAAACCAAGTGCTCGAATACCAAAGTGAGGGAGTAATCCAATATAATAGTGGGTAAATGATCCCCCAATAACAACAATATGCTCAAAACAAAAAAAATCCTACAAAGCATAAAATGTGCATAAGAGGAAGCACTCAATCAAACTAACAATGAAACATCTTGAATAATCCATCAATGAAGTAGAAATATAGCGTCCAACTAAATATCTTCTCAAACAATCCAATCAAGGCACAAATATCCATGGTAAGGTGCTCTAGGGGAATAAAAATAAGCAAATGGATAGTCCTCCTCAAGACACCTCAACACCCACCAAAGTGGTCAACAGATAAATTGTCACAAGGGAAATTTAATGGAGAATGTCAAAGAGAGTGTGCACAAGAAAAATGATGCTCAATAAGCCAAAAATATCCATCGAATAATATTTATATCTCTCTGTCATGTATGAAGATAAAACCAATGAATGGTAATCACTAATATCTACGCACTCAAATGACATGAGATGTCTTAAAACCATTAAACTCCAATGCGGGTTTCTTGAGAAGGTTCTTCAATCTGGATCAAAATCCTCATGTCACCTTCAAGGAAAGACTCTACTATTTTTTTATCCTATATGGAAATGTTTTGTACCTCAAACAAGTAGTTGGTAGATGTATTAGCTATTTTTGCTTATACTTGTGGTGGCTACTCTAAGCAACTGAGTTTTATTTTTAAATTTTTAGTACATGTCTTTTATTAATAGACATAACTTTATAAGGAAGAATTTTATTAAAAACAAACTTCCTTTGTATATTAAATTTATATCATGATGACAATTTACATATCAACCTAGCCATGAGACTTATTTCATATCTGACAATTACATTAGATGACTGATTACTAGGTCATCTTGTGTGCCTATGGATAAGCCAATATTTATATGTATGCAGACTTTGTATCACTAATAGAAATAACTATATGACAAGTTATCAAATATAAGATGAAGTTACCTTCTCATTCTTTTGCAATTGAAAATAATACATACCACTCATATTTTCATGGGGAAAACATTGATGCTCTTGAGCAAAGTTTAAAACTAAAGAAGAGGAAGAGCCTAACAACTCTGACAAGGAAATACAAAACTAACGTATAATCCTTTGCATAAATAAATAACCCAAAAAGTCGAATCAAAGACGAACTATTATATTAAAATAAGAAAAATAAGAGAAACATATAAATATGAAGACCTCCCTCTGGTCTTTAAACGGTTTGGTTCAGTTCCGTATGGGATGTAGCACCAGTGATCATTGGATCAATCTGTTAACTGAAAATGGCCTTGCGGGGGGTTATATATAATAGGGTAATTCCGTATTCTCCTTCCTTCCATAAAGAGATAAAAACCAGGCAGTAACCTAGCCTAAATTGTAATCAATATAAGTAAGAGGTGGTCATGTTCATCATTATGGGTTGGTCATCCTCTCTAGTTGTAGGGATCCCAATCCAAGCATACAAAGCAGGCTCAATGAATGCTATGCCAGATGGTCAATGATTTTATAATTTCCTTAGCTTTCTTCTCCATCCCTCTTGAATTTATCTGTACTTTTTAAGCTTGTCTAATGTCTCTCCATGCAAATGGGTGATAGTTCAGTTCAGAAAATTCATTTTTCCTTGTAGACTAACTCACTTATTAGTTATTTGGACATATTGTCCTCATTCTTTCCATGTAATGTTGGCTCTGACTATATACAAGTTCTGAAATACACTTGTTTGTTGTGCCACTAAAATAATCTTGTGAATTTGATTCCTAAGTTGCCATAGGTGAATGTAAGGGAAGTTTTTCTTAAAAAAGGGCAAGGATCTTGGAATTATGTTATGTGCAAGGGTTACATTAGATTTTCATATATTGAAGGATATATACTTTTGGTTTAATTCTTGGCAAGATGGAATTCATCATTAGCAGGGGCAATTGGAATTCCCATTTTTCATTCACTAGTCATGCAATCAGTTTATATTCTAGAGAATTCTTGGAAAAATCATAAAGGATATAGGAATTCTCATGTGGTTCTTTCAGTATAATTTTTGTCTACTGAAGAAACCATTAAAACTTTTCTTACATCAATATAAATAACCCCAACAAGACTCTGGGATTTCAAAATACATGGATCACAATAGTTTTCGAACCAAAGTGGGAAAAATGGTGTAATTGAAGAGATCTAGTGGAATAGTATCATTTAAAAAAAATGAATGAGTTGTAGGTCTCCACGACTTGAGGAGAGAAAGAGGTTTATTTTTATTTTTATCTCTCTTTAATATCCTAGGTCTTTATCCATCCAAAAAAAAACACACTCTTCATACTTTTCTAACCTAGGGCTGTTGTGTATGCCAATTAGGGTTGTTGTGCATGCCAGATTTGGAACAAAATGGGAACAAAAGGATTGGTTCGAGTGGATCTTATTCTTTAGGTTCTATGGAGACTCATTTTCTTTTAACATATAACATTCTCACCCAACAGGGAACTGCAAGAATTGACTAGTAGTCATGATAGTAAACCGGGTTTTGTTTCAACACAACGTGATTCTCCAAGATATACTACTTATATAATGTTAGTGATTTATTGTGAAAGGTGTTATACATCAAAATGCATGGAGCTTATAAGGGTGACATTTGTGGATAAGGAATGAAAGGTTGTTCTTAATAAATTGGTCAAACCTTCAAAATCCACATAATAGGGAGACTCAACAGCCTGGAAATGGTCACAACAATATTGAAGATACAAGATCTGCAATGGATCTAGCATCACTAAAAATTCAGAATGTCCCAGAATTTGAGAATCCTCCTTGTGTTTCTTATAAAAAAATTAGCTCTGTTGTTGAGTTGTTACAACAAGAGATGTTTACTTATTGATCAAAAGGAAGTTTTATAGCGTTATTCCCCCGGCCCATGTAATTCCATCTCATCTCTGTTAGATAATGAATCCATGATAAGAAGATCTATAAACAAAGATATATTATCGTTCCTTTTATTAGGTGTAGGTACTCAATAACTCTTCGTTAGTAAAGAAATTTGGAGCATGTTTCCACATGATACATGGGTTGAATATTCATGGTCGATGAGTTAAAAAGGATTGAGAAATCAAAAAATATATCCAAGGTCCCTAGCAGAGGTTCGAGTGCCAGAGGGATGACATCTCATTTTCTGAAATGGAAGGAAATCATGATGCTAACAAGTGTTGAAGAAATGGTTGTTATACAAGCAAAGAGGTTGAATAATACAGAGAAAAAAAAATGACTTCAACAATACTCAATATTCAGACTCTTGATATTCTTTAAAAAATGTCCACTTGATGCCTTTGTGGTAATTCTATTGGAAGCATTCATTATCATGAGATATGAAGATTACAAAAAAGAAAATATTTGGAATGGTCATGTCCATCTTAAAGTTCAATACTATAGAAGAAGTGATGGAAAAAGGAGACATAATAATATATGGTTTGGAAATTGGAATAGTTATTAAGATTACATATGTGACTAATAGACTTGATAGATCTCTTTTTGTTGTAGTGATATGAATAAATTGTTACTTTGCAAGGTATCTCAAAGGGAAAGAAGGTTCAGGAAACAAAATATTCAATTAAGAAGAATCTCTTTGAGACAAGGGAAATAGTCATGTGCATAATGCACGAATAGATTCACATTTTTTTAATTCTATTCTAGAGCATGGTAATCAGATCTCAAACAAATACTATTGAAAATGACAAAATGCATACAAAATACAATTACTCAAAATGGTAAACCATTGATAGTAAAACATTTTCCAAAATGCCTTGAGGGAATAATAAGTGATGCCTTTCCGTAAGAGACAAACAAGCCCATTCCATTTGATAAGGTTAAAATATCTAAAGAAATGAGGGCTATGGAAATCCAATACACGTGGAAACTATGATAAGTTAATTTTTTAAACAATAGGGGCAATGATATATCACAATTTTGATGTTCCTATAAGTATTGATTGGTAAAACTTATCGAGGGAAGGGAATGTATAAAAATCACTTAGTCTTGGAGAAATGAGACAACTAGCATATTATGAAAACTCAAACCACCTCAAGCCAGCCTTAGCATTATTTTTATTTTGTGAATTTAGTTACACAACCAAGGGCAAAAATATAGAATTGAAGAAGAATAAAAGGGGGCCTGGAGGACTTAGAAAGGGTTGAAGTTTTATTGCATCAGACGAATGAAAGTTCTCATAGCTCACAGGGCCAATATTTTTTTAGTAGATGGGAAAACCAACCAAGCCATGCAAAACAACCCTATTGGCATGCACAACATCCCCTATATAAAATTTGTTTCAAATTTAACTAGTAAAGAATAATGATAAATCTTCAACCAAAAATAGATCAACCTAGAATGGATAAATCTTTTCTCAAACCTTTTCCTCCTTTTAGCAAATATCCCATCTAAAATGACAATTTTTTTTACTCTAACAACTTTTAAATGTTTTAGTCTCTTAGTTTAATCTTTATATCATGTTTTCCAAGGATTTAGTTTTAACCTTGAAAATTACTGGAATCCTTCAATAAAGTTACAGTTTTCCAAACAAATTCAACTTTTCCTAAATATATCATTCGCCATAAGTATCTCCACAGCTTCATTTAGACCCATATTCATCACTTCAAGCTGTGAGGGCACTCAAATAGATATCCAACATCAAATAACATATCATCACGATTTTTTTTTGACTAGTGGAACCTTGTTTCACTAGTGGGATCAACATGAGATTAAGCCATCCACTAAACTTCTATTAATTTTTTTGTCTTCCCCACAAAATTGGTATGTCTCAAACACTTTTGAGAACATATGTAGATGTATAGCTACTAGGTAGAGGTGCCAACCTAACATTACCAGTTTCCACAAATATAGAAAAAGAGCCACTCTCTCTCATACAATTTGAATGAACCACTAGAAGAAAGTCTCTCCATGAAAGAAAAGTCATAAGGTGAGGAAATAGACAAAATATCTAGCTAGTAGGAATATCTAGATCATTTTTCTTTCACCAAAAATCGAAGGTGTCCTCCCATTAACAATACAAAATTCAAATGATGTTTATGTCCAACAAGCTCTAGGATTGTTTACGGAGATATTTTCCAGGGGATTTTCAATCGTGTGTAGATGGACTTCAATGGGAACGAAGGCACAAGAAGAAAAGATGAAGCGTAGTTGTTGAAGGTGTTTGATTATGCTTGAAATAGAGGACTATTTTAGTATCATCAAGAATGGAAACATCTAAGGAATTATAAATTATATGTTTTTTTATTGGATCATAAAGCCATGGAATCACATACCAGTGATGTCAACAACAAAAAATGATGTACGTGAAGCGCATCTTGTTGTGGAACTTTTTATTTATCTTCTCAGACAAGGATATACCATTATAGTCCTAACAATGCATTGGGCATAAGCCTGGCCTGAAAAATTGTAATCTCTCCTCAATTGAGAAACTCCTTCATGCATGAAGCAGGTGATATACTATGATTATAAAAGACATTAAGAAGTCAGTCCAGGGGTAGAAAGGAAATGGCCTGAAGACTGAAGAAAAAGATTCAGATGAAGATTTAATTACAAATGGTGGCAATGGATTCATAAGTGTAGATACCAAATCAGATAATCAGGTTTAAAATTCAGAGGGTGTGATGATCAATATAGAACTTGATTTCTCCTCTATACTAACTTCTAATACACATCTAGCAACATTGATTATACTTTATTTTATTTAAAATTAACCATTGAAAAGGGAACACTATCAATTTACCAAGACAATAAATCAAATGACATGCGGCAGAGAACCAAAAAAAAAAAAAAGTCAAATAACATATTCACAGTCAAAGAGATATGTGGCAATCAAATTTCGATCTTTTAGGAGAATAATCAACATTTGAACCTTTCATGGAGATAGATGGCAGATATATTCCTGATTTTTAGGTATCCAAACAGTCGAATTTAGATTTCAAGGAGCATATTATGGTCATGAAATCAACAAGTTAGAGATCAAATATTCCATTCAGAGGCCCATTCCAGTAGATAGGGTACAAATGGCAATCAACATGCAGTTCCAAATCCAAGCAGTTATGACCTGCAAGCTCCATTAATTTGAAACTTTTGCAACCAACTTCACTTTTTATTCTTGTTTTTATTAGACTTTGTTGTCATATTTTATTTTTATTTTTGTAAAAGATATTTTTATTTAAAATAGGCCTTGTGATTTGCCTATTTATTGAGCAATTTGTAATAGAACAAGGGTTGAACCATTAATTTGAAACTTTTGCAACCAACTTCACTTTTTATTCTTGTTTTTATTAGACTTTGTTGTCATATTTTATTTTTATTTTTGTAAAAGATATTTTTATTTAAAATAGGCCTTGTGATTTGCCTATTTATTGAGAAATTTGTAATAGAACAAGGGTTGAACTTTGAGAGAAAAAACTTATTGTAACTGTGTACATTTTGGATATTAATAAAAAATCTCTTGGACAAGAAGCACCAGGGTTTTTGATTCAAAGATTCATCTTTTAGCATTTGTGGTATGCCTCTTAGTGTTGTGTTATTTATCTATTATTCATTGAGTGTTTAAGCTTCTTATCTGAATCAATAAGTAGATGTAGAATTCACGTGACAATGCTTTATATCTCATATTCATATATTCACCTTTAAGTCGAAGAGTTTATACAAAATTCCTCATTATGATGCTTTGTTTTAAGCTATGAGTGTATTCCTCTTTTATTCTTTCATGCTATAAATGATTAGAAGTCTAGGAGATTGTTGATTACATGCCTTTGAAGTCAAATACCCTCCTATACCAAGATCCAAATATTTTTAACCTATTTTCCAATGACTCCATGCCCAATGGTGATGTCTTGAGCCATCCACATCTTTAAAATCTGTACTTACATATGATCTAGCCATTGTGCCCAATTTCACATCCTTCCATTCTTGACTGAGTTGTAAAGAGAGATCCCTCTCTGGATTGGAAGGGATAGCTTATGATCCTAAACTGATTTTGAGGTTACTTATGTGATTTTCCTCCTCAGCCAAGGCAATTTACAGAGTGATAACACACGTTACAAGAGACTCTTGGAGCTAAGACATAGCCATTGTCCACAATTAATCAATAACTTGGTGCAAAGCCTACATAAGCATAGATAGAGACAAAGAGAAGGACAAATCTAAGATTGGCCTTAGCCACCTTATGTAACAAATGATTGATTTTATGTATGAATGCACCAAACTATTATGTGTTGTTCTCTTGATTGAAATAAGGAAGGAGAGTATTTGAAAAGTAATGGACATGCAAAAATACCTAGAGAATCCAAGAAACCAAACATTCAAACAATATCCATAAACAACTCAAGAAGCCACAAGATTTACCATCTTGCCACCTAAGGCTCACAAGGAATCCTTTGATATTTTTCTAAAGCATAAAGTAAAGGAATAAATCACCAATTAAAGAAAAAGAATGACACGAATACAATAAATCAAAAGAGAACCCCCCCTAATTGAAATAGTAAGTCCTTTCCAAAACTTAGTTATTATGATGTGATGGAATGTGCGACAAAATATTTGAGCATACAGGATTGACCACCATTTCTACAGTCCTAGGGAGCTGGAACAAAGATGAACTAGTAAGGTTTAGGGAGGATGATACAACTTAGCTTAGAGAATGGGTGGCATCTTTTTTATTGGATTATGAAAAGTTCAAACCTTATTCCTATGAATGGAAATAAAGGAATTATATTTTATCACCCACCTTGTCTATAGGTAAATGTAGAATAGAATAGTTGGTCTCTCACTTGACACTTGGATGTTCCACATGTATAATGCCCACCTAGATTTCATGTATTGCAAATTCATATTGTTGATGATGTAAGACACCAAATTTTTCCCATGTTGCTCATTTAAATGCAACATAACTTGCATATCCACATTAAAACCAACCTAAACACAAACAAATTTGGTATATGTCAAACCTTAACTTCATGGACATGCAGAGAAAAGTTTTCAAAGTCTTCCTAGAACCCAATTTTTCAAGTAGAAAACGGTACACGGAAGACCAACAACATAGAGCTACCGAACATAAATGTTGTTATTGATGTTGTTGTTGAGAAGAAACACAATCTTCAATCTTTGTTTCTTCTCGTTTTCATGGGCCATGCAACAATAGAGATATCTTTCTCAATGAGGGATTCTTCTATGTTATAACCCCACCCATACATAGTTATTCCATTGTATTCACATATGCATTTGCAATTGTCTTATGGACATAATGACTTGTGGAAGAGAAAGTTGCACACAAACCAAAGTGGTAATGAGAGAAAACATGTCAATTTCTATATAAATTCTCTTCTTAACTAGATGGTGAATACCTTGTAAGAGAATTCCAAACATGACATTTTTTGGGAATTTCAAAAAGTTTATAAATTAATCTTGATAGAGATGTATAAGCGGTGCTTTAAATGCCATATTATAGTGTTCCAACATAGGACACTTGTACATTTGCATGAATATAGTTGCTAGTTGGTCACTTGGTGGGTAGGATGTCATTAGATTCCTTGACCTCTTTTGTTTCCATGCTCTGGACATTCCTCTACATTGACGACCAAGCCTATGTGATGATTTCCCTTCTTCTCCATGTTGTTACACCATATTTCCAACAATAATTAATGGTGAGTGTTTGTTACTCCATCCTCTAGTAAAGATGATGTTTCCTTGCATGACATGTTATTTTCAATTATTGGGCATTGAAGTGATCCTCTCTCCACTTGAGTACTCACCTTATGATTTTTTGCTTTCTCCTAGACAACTAGTCATAAAATCCAGAGAGAGTGCATAGAGTAGTTGAAATGTTTTCACACATTAACAGAGAGAATATGGATTCTTGGATTTTTTTTTCAAAAGTAGTGACTAAGGGCATGGTGGTTGTATTATATATTTGATCAACCTGAGGCATGAGAAAGGTTTTTGTTGACATAGAGATCCTAGTCAAATGTCAAAATCCCCATTGAGCTCTCCTAGTTGGTGAAATGGTAGTTCTCAAATTTAATGGAATTGAACATGTTCAATGGTGAGAACATTATATTTTCTAGATTTGGGGCATCTTGATATCAATTTAGTGAAATATTTTTTCTCCAAACTTACATCATCAATATTATTCATGTACAATATCTGCCTGAAGTTTGTGCATTAACACTGATCGATGGTGTGACTTCCTTGCATTTCATTTTAGAATCAACAACAATAACTAATGAGGAGAGCAAAGCTAAGATTATGGTTCTTTCCATTATGAATTAATAAGAGTAGTTAATAATGATAATAGTTACTACAAGAAAGTGTGACCATGACTAGGACAGTAAGGCCTTGGAGTTTGAACTTTGTGGGGATAGTTTGATGTTTTTGCATGGATTTTGTTGAATTTATGATACTGCACAGAGAAAAAGTTCAAGCAAGTCCTTGAGATTTTACTCACAATAATACCAGTCTCATTGAATTAAACTTCACAATTTTTTGTACCTTCAATGAATTGACATGTTTATGTTTGACTAGTCAAAGTGCATTAGGGATTATCCTAGGAAGTGGAGTAGGCACTCATCTTTATACACTAACTAAAAAGAGAGAAAAAACAATTATTCCCCGTTAGTAATTGCATAATTAGTAATATCTCTATGATTTATGTTCTCACCCAGCTCAACTCTGTCTCTCTTAACAATCATCTTTCATGGGCCTATGTGAGAAATATGGGTAGCTACAAGGATAAAGGGATAAAAGAATTAACATCTAGGGGATGTGTCAAACCTATAAAATGTTTTTGGTTTATTTTCCATGCTTTGTGAAAGCCCTCGATGACCTAGAAATGCCATGAGAACATAAAATATTTCATACATGAAAAACTTGGTAGCTAGCAATAAAGAGACAAAAATAAATGAATGGCTAGCATTTAAAGAAAAATATAGCCAAGTCATGAACTCTAGATTCTCTGAAAGCATTCTGTAAGCTGAGAATCTATGTATGAATTGGATTTTTATCGCAGATTGAAGGTTCTAGAGGATGTTCTTGTATGACAAAGTCGATGTTTTGTGTGCAACAAAAAATGTAATGAGAGAACCTATTACTTCCAGTGAAAAATTTCCAACCGACAATTAGAACACAGGTGGATAATTATCTTAGAGTAATGCTTGAACCCTGAGCTTTGTCAACCGGAAATGAAAGCCCCTATGGATTGAATTTGGTAAATCAAATTAATTGACAGGCATGTAGGATGGTATCTCTACCCACAAATTTGGCATGCACACCATCCCTATTGGCTAGTGTACATGCTAATTTGGTATGAAAATAATCCATAAGGTTGTTGTGCATGCCAATTTGGCATGCACACCAGCCCTAGGGTTGTTTTGCATGCCAAATTGACATGCACACCAACCCTATTGGTTGGTGTGCATGCTAATTTGGCATGCACGGAAGCCATAGGGCTGGTGTGCATGCCAAATTGGCATGCACACCAACCCTAGAAAGGGGTTTATGCATTTAATAATGACCTATCAGTTCCTATTCTCAACATTATTTCTGTGTGCTAAAACTACCACTATATTCTATGCAATTCAAATCTACTCTGAAATAGAGCATGCATATGGGCTAAGTAAGCCTTTTAAAATGCTTGTAGAGGGTTTTATATTAATTCCAAATGAAGAAAGAAAGGTGGAAACTTGTTGTCGTTCAAATGAAGAATTATCTTATGATATCCATCAATTTGACATCACATCTAGATGAGAGAAGCAAGCTGGCCAAAATGGCACTTTATACCTTTCCATTCTTTTTCCAACACTTACAAAATTTCATGCCCAGATTTGTAAAATGGACTTGAGGCCCATAAAATTTGATGTTAGAGAAAAATCAAATATGGTAGGTTGAATAAGTTTTAACTCCTTATAAAACCCATGTGTCCTATTTTCAAGTTTTCTCCGAGAATCGTTTTCCATTACAGATTTCACTAAATGGGTAGAGATGGCATCCTACAGGCTCATGAGAGTAAAAAATCAATAAAATAATGTGGGAGAGTACAACCAACTCCTCATATAAGTGGGTTCGCTCCAAAATGTATGTTAACCACCTCAATTAGTCACACATGTTGGACATAATATCTTCATGAGAAGAGTCTTCCCTCCAAAAAGTGTGCTAACAAACTCAAGTGTAGAAAATAAAATAATATATCTTGTCATAACCAACTCCAACTAACTCAACATGTAGGTGAATGAGTCAAGGAGAGAGAGAGAACTCCCATAAATGTTGCAACATACTAGCATGTGTGGCTCCAACAAACTAGTAACCACCTCAACAAACTCAAGAAATGGTTCATGCAAGTGTAACAAAGTCCAAATACCTCAGCGAGGCACAATGAAAATATAACACAGGGGATTTACCTTCACAACCCCTGTGTCGGGCGATTATGGGCACTGTGGTCACATGGGCAGTGGCCATATGGACCTTCCATAGCTTACAAAACTCAGTTACGTTACCCGGTTGTCATTTTGTGCCCCTAGACCAAATTGTCATTGTCTACCTGAATGGCTTCAGGAAACGACTTGAAACTCAACATTGTTATAGAAAGATTTGCCTCACCATTGCTATCTTGCACATAGGGAATTTTTCCATTTCCCTATGCAGACTTGTCATCCCTTTTTGATGAATCCAGAGCCAAAATATATAGTTTTTCACATATATGCCCCCTATCTGTTAAACAAGATGCGTATACAATGGCTACTCCACTACAACCTGCATACATAGGGATTTGTGCTAGAAAATACAAAAATGAAGTCAAGTTTCCATGTTACAATAGGAGATCTCTGATCCTTGGCCTTCGATATACTGGAAATGTTTCGACTTGGCCCTTCGGTTGCATTCTGAAGGCTATAAAAGCACAATTTTGAGCTATGGAAAAGAGGAGAAAGAATTTAACTTTGAGAGCAAAGTTACTCTAGAGAAATTACTTCATATTGAGTCTGCATCCCTTTGTCCCTCAAGTCTGAACACAGTGTTCAGCCCCCAAGATCTTTCCCTATTGTTGAGAGGACCTCATTTCCTCTTTCCTATGAGCTTGCCTTTGGCAGAGGATTGAAGTGGTGGAGAACCGGTTGGAAGGAACTTGGTTTCTTGGTTTTGAATCGTGCCAACACAGAAGTCTATAATGTTGTCACTTCTACTGATCAATTATTAATAGAAATACTCCTTTCCCGTCCTATTGGTATCTTGCAAATATATGATTATTATCCATGGGCATGTTTGTAATGTTTATTAATGGATTATGATATCTAATGTGCTAACCCCTTTATATCATCACTATGTACTTGCTCTAATTGTTGGTTGAGAACTTATTGCAGGTATAAATATTTGGGTCAAAGTGATCAACGTTGGAACATCATCAAACATTGGATTGAGGTAGGCCTCTTTCTTATCTTGCGCATTAGTTTATATAGCATATGTTGAAATTGAGTTGATTTATACATTCATACATGTCTGTTGTGGTTTACCCTTGGCCATAGAGAGTTTTTCCCTCGTAACAAAATTGGTGACTCCACTGGGGAAGTCTTCCTTATAAGGGTTGAAGTAATTTTTCTTCTTGCATTGCTCTTTTTCCTTTCTGTTTCTTGTCGTATCACTGCTTGACATATTCTGTTCACTCCAAGTCTGAGTTTTCAGCCTTTTTACCCTTTCTTGGCCTTGTTTTAAATCCTATATGCTCAGTTTTTCCTGACAGTCGCATATACATGCTTGTTGTCTCATTGTAGGATACATATATATGCTTTGTTCTCCTAAACAGTCGCGTATACCACTTTCCCTTGCTTGTTTTCTTGGTTTAGTGACTGTTCGGTGGGATTTGATGTTTGTTGAGACTTCTTAGGTCTTTGTAGTGCCTCTTAAGATTCTCTGGGTTGACAGGAAACCTGTTGGGAGTTGAATTTTTGGTCGTAGTATTTCTCTTCGTTTTTCATTTTTTATTTGTCCTTGAACCCTGCGTTGTTTGCTTGGCTGCTTGGTTTTCTGCTTGAGTTATTTCTTTAAACACATTAGAATTTATATATTAGGTTCCTTTTCAGTCCATGCATTTTCTCTTTAATATATTTAAAATACAAAAAAATAAGCATTTTGAATTGTTAGCATTTTTGTCTTTGAACCTTTATCATTAGCTTAGTGCATTTAGCAAAAGATTGCATTTTACTTCTAAATTGTAGAGTTGAAATTGAAAATTGCACTATTTTTATTAGCATATCATTCATTGAAAATTCAAAGATAGACTTTGCATTATATTCATATTTATCTTTTTGCAGAGTCATAACATCATGAGTTTCGCTTCCATACCCTTTTGAGTAATCACGACCAATAAAATTTATACTTTAAACTAAAATTGATTAGTCACGATTTTATTTTTAGGGTGCACAAATTAGTCTAGGATTTAGATCCTTGGAATAGGATTTTGAGAGTAAACTTCTCCAAGGTAATTAAATCAACATATGTGTCTGAAACAGGGAGTTGAGAAGTCCATTGTATAATTGGTAAGATCGGGATGCTCCGCTCACACCGGAGTGAATCACGAGGTCATGCAAAGTTAGTTGAAGGGATAGCCCCTGGATACTCACCTAGCGTTAAAGATATTTTTGTGGATTTGTTCGTATTTGGGGATCTTTCTAGTACCCATACCTCTATGAGAGGTGGTGCTTTCAAGGTTTCAAGATTTTCTACCCTTCCCATACGGTGATCTGGACTTACAACTTCTCACCTGTGCATCAGTTATACAATGGTTTATTAGTTTCTTGACTTAGGTATCTCATAGGTTACTTGTAGGGGTTATTCTTCTTGTACCCTGGGTCAGATAGGGGTTGGACAACACATAGCCTTTATGGAGGATTACCTCTCTGGGGGGATATAACCGACTGGTTGTTAATCCCTCGAGGGCCCGTATAACTAATTCCGTTACCTACAAACTTTAGCGGGGAGTCTCAGGTCCCTCTTGGATGAGACATACCTTCTTTAGCGAGGGAGGCCACTCAACCACTCTAGCCTGTTTGCATGCATATTGGTCATTTGAATTTTTGGTATGATATTTGACTACTAGTTGACCTTAGGATATATTTTTATTTTGTAGAGTCATAAGTCGTCATGGAGTCGGACCAACTTCCTTGCCGGTCCCAACAATTGTTATAGTTACCACCGGTTTTCAAGTTCTTTCCTTCTAAAAGGCGTGGAGTTATCAGGCGTGGTACACACACATCCACCTTTCAGACTTGTGGATCCACAAGGATGAGTACTGGGTCTAGTCTTAAGAACACTGGGAGTTTTCTTCGAATCCCATACCCACTATAGTTAATGGAACCCCTTCAACTCCTGCAACCACTACAGTTGCGGTGATGGAGGTTTATACCAGTACTATGGCTCAGCCTATAGTTAATGCTTCCTCTCTTTCCTCTAACCCTTTTGGGGGTTTTGGTCACTCGTCAAGTTACAATGTTCAGTCCATCCCTATGGTTTCTAGTCCATTTTCTTATGGTATTCCTAACTTCACTTCATAGTTTCCAACTGCCATCCCGGTTGCTGGCCCTAACGCTAGCCTTGGACTTGGGGGCACTACACCTCCTTACACTCCTTTTCCATTTGGTGGTTCTCATATCCCCCAAATGAACCCTTATATAGGAAGTGTCCCTGCTTTTAAACCCAGTTCTAATCCTTCTACGACTAGATGGAACAACCCAACTAGTGGACAGGTTCCACCCTATACCCCTACCCCCTCGGTGTCGATTACAACCAATACTTTTGGCATGCCGAATCCACTTCAATCCTTCGGGTTCCACCTGGAGGAGGTTCGTCTTACACTTTGGGAAACCCCCAACCTGGATCCAATCCAGTTGGGGGAATTTTTCATAACCCCCACCCTAGATCTAATCAGGCTGGGGGAAATTTTCACAATCCTTATCAGAACATTCCTGTTGGAATGATGCCCAACCCACCTTATACGAATTAGCTCGGAGGAGGGCCTTATAATTCCAGACAGGGATTTGGTACTTACCAGAAAACTGGATGGAATGCAGTTCCCAACACACAATCTTTTGTAGGAGGATGGCGCCAGATGTCACAACCCCGTCTCCCTTTTCTAGCCATGCTCAATCTGCTAGAATTTTCTAAGTTAATGAATGGCCCGGTGCGTCATGATCCCACAGGGCCCCCCGTCCCCACCAAAATTAATTCATACATTCCAAATTTTGAGGGTAAGAATGGAGAGGACCCTGGTGAACTTGTCACTACCTTTCACCTTTGGTGCTCATCAAATTCCCTGAACCATGATTCTATTAGATTACGATTGTTTCAACACACTCTCATTGGAGTTGCTTCGCAATGGTATATTGAGATACATAGGGGGACATATGGATCATTTAATCAGTTGGTGGTGGAATTTCTCAACTAATTTCAATTGCCCATTCATTATGATGTTGGCCTCAAACTTTTGTTGACTTTACGTCAGGACACCGCAACTCATATCTCGGATCATATCCAGGAGTGGCGTAGATGGAGGCGGTTGATTAAGACTCCTATAAACCCGACCTTTCTTATAGAATGGCTCCTAAAGTCTTTGCACCCTCCTATCTCGAAGGATGTTGCTACTTATAGGGTGTCCAACGAGGAAGAAGCTATCTTTAGAGCCCAACAATTAGATTTAATATATGCTCAGTCTAAGATGTTATATCACCTTCTTCTAGAAGCACCGTGGTCAAATTACGATCCTAGGAAAAAACCCAGACCTCATGCCGATGGAATTGTAGGGTCCGCTAATGTAAATCCCACAGATTCGGCAATGAGGTCTGCCGGAGGATCAACTTCGTCTGCATCCTCCAAATCCACCCAGTCGGCAGATGTACATTTTGTGCAACTGTAAAAAAACCCAAATGGTGACCAACAACCAGATGGGAATAAAAGGAAAGGTAGAAACAATCGTAAGGGTGGGAAAAGTGGTAACAAACCCAAGGAAAAAGATAATAAGGGGAAGCAGAATGATAATGCTGGAGAGGGAAAGAAAGAGAAACGTAAGGTGAAGTTTCCTTGTAAACTTTGTACCGATGACCACCTTACACATTTATGCCCCAAACTCGCGGAAGCTGCGAGGATTTTAAAGGTACGGTCCACTGTGATGACGAATCCATTCCCACATAACCAACACTTAGCCTCAATCTCTTCGAACACCGGAAATGCGCCTGGTGGAATTCAAAACCCACTATCGCAAGATGGCGACCATTCTTGTATCAATATGGTCGATGCAAAAATTGATATAGACACCCGTTCTCGAGATTATAGCTCTTCAAAATCTAGTACCGGTCTAGAAGCTCCTCCTCCCCCTCCAGAGATGAACCTACATATTGAGAAACTAGAGCCACCACCTCGTATTCCGAAAGGATTAATCAAGTGCTCTACTGAAAACCATAATGCTAGAGCTGTCCAGAACTACTCTATCGTTGAGGATCTGGGCCAAACCCCTTGTGCAATGTCGGATTTGGAAGTACTCCAGACGTGTCCATCACAGAGGAGTGCCTTACTCTCTACCTTAGGATCTCTAGAACCTAGTGGCTCGAAAGTTATCAAGTTTTATGTCACGGATGTGAAGCCTCGCTTACCCTACCATGTGGCTTTCCAAATCCATGTGGAATATTCCATGTATACTGTCAAATGAGTAGTCGTTGATGAAGGTGTTGCCACCTGCGTGATGTTGCTAGTCTGTTGGAAAGATCTCGGTTGAACATGTTGACTGCATTCGACAATAATTCCTTCTGCCCTCACGGTATTCTCCTTGCCTTTTTAGTCTAGTTAGGTGAGAAGACGGTAGAGGTGGAGGTTGAGGTAGTTGATGTGCCTCTTGATTATAACCTATTACTAGGTCACAATTGGACCTATGCTATGATCAATGTTGTATCGTCCGTCTTCCATATAATTTGTTTTCCTCATCAAGGGGAGATCGTGACTATCGACCAGTTATCCTTTGCGTACTCTAGTCCTAACGCATCTGTTGGACCGTCGATCCCTGTGATCGATAATTCTCAACCGACAACTGAGAATATCAGCGTCATAATGTATTCTTCCCTCATGGGTACCTTTGTGTTCTCGACACTGATTCACCACATTTACGCCATGTCTAGTAGGCCTGCTTCAACAGGGAGGTCCATTCCTTTCCACACTTCCTATTTTAGTGATCCATGGACCCTACCTTCTCTGACTTCGTTGAGTGAAGGGAAGTTGCATGATGACATGGCTATGCCACTATCGACAACAAAGATTGCATATCAAGTTGTTCTTGACTCTTCCGCCGATCCCAATCCTATTACCTCGACGACGGACGAGGAGGATACTTCTCTCAGACCTGTATGGGCCATCTCGTTGTCTTTCTCACATGATTTCCTAGATGAGACTTTTCCTTCAGATGAAGACATCCTCGAAGCCATGAATGGTTTCAAGAGACCTTGGGATGATATGCATCATTGATCTTATTTTCTCCCAAGTCTTGAAAGAATCGAGCAAGATGACTTTTGGTCTACCTTGAGCGAGATAGTTGATCACGCCGTAGTTCCACTTGATACGCACAAAATTTATGCCAAAGGAAATATGGTGAGTATTTCTCCTACCGTATCGATCGATATCTCTTGCACCCCTGGCAATATTGAGAACGTGAATATAGGTACGGATTGTTCGCCAGAAGAAATTCTGATCTACACCAAACTCTTCAAATAATTTCGAGATGTATTCGCTTGTTCATATGAAGAGATGCCAGGGATCGACCCCTGTATTGTCGAACATGAGATTAAGACTTATCCGTATGCTAAACCTGCTCGATAACATCTTAGAGCTGTAAATCCTAGGAAAGCCCCTGCTATTAAGGTAGAGGTGGAAAAGCTACTTAATGTTGGCTTCATCTACCTGGTTCCCTTGACTGAATGGGTATCCAATCTCGTTCATGTGAATAAAAAGAAAGGAACCGTACATGTGTGTATGGAATTTCGTGACCTGAACAAGGCTTGTCCTAAAGATAACTTCCCCATGCCTTTCATTGATCAGATTCTCGATGAGTGTGCGGGACGCGAGATATTTTCTTTTATGGATGGATTTTCAGGATATAACAAAATCCAAATCAAACCAGAGGACCAACACAAGACGACATTTATATGTCCTTGGGGTACTTTTGCATACCGCAAAATGCCTTTCATCCTTAAAAACTCTGGAGCAACCTTCCAACGTGCCATGAATTTTTCTTTTCACGATCTCAAGTACATAGTCGAAGCCTACCTTGATGATCTTGCTGCTCACTCTCGCAAGAGAGTGGATCATGTTATGCACCTTCGAATAGTTTTTGAAAGATGTCGTTACTATAGAATCCAGTTAAACCCTCAGAAATGCATATTTTGCATTAAGTTTGGTCGTCTCTTAGGATTTTTAGTTTCCAAGACTGGGATAATGGTATATCCTTTTAAGGTTGAGGCAATAATTTAGTTGCATCCCCTGGGCACGATTAGACAACTTCAAGTTTTATAGGGGAAATCTAACTTTCTACGTTGGTTCATAGTGAATTATGCCAATATCACTAAGGTTTTCATGCGCTTCTTGAATAAGGACACACCTTTTATTTGGGATGAGCGAGCGCAGGAGTCTTTCGACGCTTTAAAGAAAGCCTTGGTATCAAACCCTCTACTGAAATCCACTGATTATAGTAGATATTACTTACTGTATAGTAGATATGAGCTCCATGAGCATGTCATCTACTATCTTAGTCAAAATCTAGTCGTCCCTGAGCTTAATTACTCTCACATTGAAAAGCTAGCTTTGGCTGCAGTTCACGTAGTCCAACGTTTATGTCACTATATATTGCTTTGCAAGACTACGGTGGTTGCTGATGTCAATCCATTTCAATGCGTCCTTACCAGGCATATCATAGGGGGGAAATATAATAAATGGACTGTCATCTTACAAGAATTCGATCTCGACTTTGCTTCGACCAAGTCCAAGAAATCGCTAGTTTTTGGAGAGTTAATATCCGATTTTCCATGATTAGACGAGGATGTTATCCATGTTGATTCATTCATGGATGAACACATTTTCCTTGTATCATCGTCTGACCCCTGGTATGGAGACATTGTTTTATATTTTCAAACCTTGAATTTTGCTCAACATCTGTCGCGAGATGATCGACGATGTGTTAGATAGAAAGACAAAAAGTATACCATTGTCGATGACACTTTATATCGCCAAGGAGTAGATAATATATTACGTCGTTTCTTAACTCACGAGGAAGTCGAGTCAGTCCGAAACGATTGCCACAAAGGGGATTGTGGTGGTCACCTATCCGGGCTTTCGACAGCCCAAAAAATCCCGTGAGCCGGTTATTTCTAGCCTACTATCTTTAAATATTGTATAGAAGTGGTTAAGAAGTGTCACCCTTGCTAGGTGTTCACTCAGAAAATGCGCTCGCATCCAGTCCCCCTTCACCCAATCATTACCATCGGTCCCTTCACCAAGTGGGGGGTAGATGTCATCGATTGCAAACCAACTTTGGCTGGGGGGCATCAACACATTATCGTGGCCATCGACTAATTTACTAAGTGGGTCGAGGCCATGCCTACCATAAAATCCGATGGGAATATTGCAGCCTTCTTCGTGTTCAACCAAATTATCGCCCGGTTCGGTATCCCAAGTGAGATTGTCACTGATAATGGAATTCACTTTCAGAATGAAATGATGGTAGAACTAACATCTAAGTTGGGGTTTAGACACGGTCATTCATCCCCTTATTACTCCCAGGAAAATAGGCAAGTAGAGGCCATCAACAATTCTCTCAAGACCATTTTGAAAACAAACCGTCAGTTGGAGTAATTCCAATTAACACATCCTGCTATATCTAGTGCTTTGGGCATGCCGAACCTCGGTCAAGACTGCCACCGKTTTTTCCCCTTTTTAGTTAGTGCATGGTGTGGAGTCGATCCTTCCTATTGAATGAAAAAACCCTTCTCTCAAGTTGGCATTTGAGCTCCTACCTGACACTTCAGACTTAGAGAAACGCCTTGTGCACCTAGAGAGTCTTGATGAGCAGTGTCGAGACGCGTTTACGACCATCGAGGAAAATAAGAAACATGTCAAGGTTCAATACGACAAGTCTATCTGTCCTCGGTTGTATGTTGAGGGTGACTTGGTCCTCTTCTATGACCAAGCCAAAGAACCACTAGGGGTAGGCAAGTTTAAATCCATGTGGCACGGTCCTTACATTGTGTGCTGTGTTTTGGAAAAAGGAGCCTACGAGTTAGAAGATTATGAAGGGAATAAATTGGTCGAGCCCAAAAATGGGATGTACTTGAAAAGGTAATACGCTTGAACCCTAGGATTGAGCGGAACTCTTTGTATACTAATGTAAATTTAGTGTATATACATCTATTTTTCCATTTTCTTTCATCTTTGACTTACTTATCGAGTTTTCCCTTTTGTTGGTAGATGTCAACGGAGCCTTCGTTCTACCTAGGATTCGCTGACGGAGCCAGTCATCATACACAGAACTTGGCTTCCGCCGCTTGGGTGTTTCACTCACCCGAGGGTCTGTTGGTGTCTTTAGGTGGCGTATGCCTAGGGCGATCCACGAATAATGTGGCCGAATATAACGTCATCATAGAACTTTTGCGTGATGCTATCTCGCATGGTATTCTCTCTTTAGAAGTTCTCTTGGATTCCTAGTTAGTAGTATGTCAGTTGAACGACCGTTATTGCGTGCATGATCCTACTTTACTCCGTCGATTCTTATGGGTACATTTTTTAGAACGACAATTTGATTTTATTACATATTATCACATTCCTAGGAGTTCTAATAATGTATCTGATGCCTATGCTAATTATGTTTTAGATTGGAATTTGTCACATTAATAAAGAAAAGAAAACCATTAAATCAATGTACACATTGTAAGATATAAGTAAATCCAAAGATCTATTTTTATATATTTCAAAATATGGTATTTATATTACAAAATTGGGGCTAAAACCCTCAATACACATATTCAACTGATATACATATCCCATGACATCTACAATTGTGGCGCCGCATGTGTGTCATGGTAGAAAACTATGATGTTTGTGAGACGCCGAAAGTGTCGTACCCATGATCTAGGTACACCAACCACCTGTCCCTGCATGGATTCAGGTAGATCCTCTACCTAAACCATAGGAATCCTCTGTGTCAAATGAGACAGGTCACCCTGCATGTTCTGTAGGACTCTCTTCTCTTATCCTCCCACCGCCTCATGTCCCTGGTTCTTCCATCTATGTCGAAGGAATGCCTATGGCCGTCGTGGACCCATGTCTGCAAATACACAAATATCTAGTTAATATTTAAACACCATTCAAAAATATTTTTGTTCCCTAAATACAAAGATACAAAAAAAAAATGAAATATGTAAAAAATGTTTACCTATGTCATCATAGTAAGACCCTAGTGGAAGTGGCATATCAGGATCTCATCTGAAATCGATCCCTACATGGGGATAGTCATCCAGAGCAATGACTTGCCACCGCCACCAGAAGAAAAAATCATCATTGTAGGGCATTGATATCCTACCTCCCCCCTACTGTCTCATGACCTCGATCCACCATGCCATGGATGGATCATGTGGTTATCTAGGAAGGATCTCCACTTTAGGTCCCAGACGTGGAACCCGCTCGAAAAAGAAACTACAAAGAATAGAGGAAAACTCGAAGTTTTGCTTAGTCCCCTGTTTGCACTCTGTCAACTGACCTTTCATATTGGTTAGGAGTGAGGTACACCAGTCGTAGATAGTGGGCCTAGCACACTCTACTACGTAAAACATAAGCGGTCTCAATGCTTGATGCAACAAGGCCAAACCTATGATTCTAGTAAGCATGAGCACAATGGTGTTCAAACTGAGGTTACTTATTGCCCAGATGGGGACTCGGCTTACCACGTTGGGAGTCCCTGCTACACAGTGGGCATCGATATACTCCTCGATATTCATCCCACTCCCTGCTCCACGTGACTTGAGGTTCACAACCTCCCCTCTACATGATAGACCAGTCAAGAAGTAGATGTCCTCTACTTCAATCCTCAATGGTTGTCCATCAAGGATAAATCTCTCGCTATCAAGGTCCCAGTAACCCACCAACATCTCCAACAACCTCACTTGGGCCCTCATTCCTTTGAGAGCCCAAAATTTGTACAAGCCACATATTTTTAGAGCCGCTCGAGCCACCAAATCTTGATCCACAACTGCATCTACCTCCCCGTGCTCTCGCTCTCTCCATTCCAAGGCCATCCTACAAAAAACAAATCAATTGTTTTGATTTAGAACCCCTCTTTTGGCCATTTGTGTACCTATACGCGGATTTATTTTCACATAGTAGCATGTAGGGCTTAATACACATTTCTTGTGTTTCACACAGGGGCGTATACCTAGTCCGGCTAGCGGAAATTTTCACAATCCTTATCAGAACATTCCTGCTGGAATGATGCCCAACCCACCTTATATGAATCAGCCCGGAGGAGGGCCTTATAATTTCGGATAGGGCTTTGGTACTTACCAGAATCCTGGATGGAATGCAGTTCCCAACGCACAATCTTTTGTAGGAGGATGGGGCCAGATGTCACAACCCCATATCCCTTTTCTGGCCACGCTCAATCTACCACAATTGTCTAATTTAATGAATGATCTGGTGCGTCATGATCCCACAGGGCTCCCCATCCCCACCAAACTTCATTCAGAAATTCCAAATTTTGAGGGTAAGAATGGAGAGGACCTTGGTGAACACATCACTACCTTTCACCTTTGGTGCTCATCAAATTCCCTAAACCATGATTCTATTAGATTACGATTGTTTCAACGCACTCTCATTGGAGTTGCTTCGCAATGGCATATTGAGCTACCTAGGGGGACATATGGATCATTTAATCAGTTGGTGGTGGAATTTATCAACTACTTTCAATTTCCCATTCATTATGATGTTGGCCTCAAACTTTTGATGACTTTACGCTAGGACACCGCCACTCATATCTTGAATCATATCCAGGAGTGGCGTAGATGGAGGCGGTTGATTAAGACTCCTATACCCCCAAACTTTATTCTAGAATGGTTCCTAAATTTTTTGCACCCTCCTATCTCGAAGGACGTTGCTACTTCTGGGGTGTCCAATGAGGAAGAATCTATATTTAGAGCCCATCAATTAGATTTAATATATGCTCAGTCTAGGATGTTATATCACCTTCTTCTAGAAGCACCGCGGTCAAATTACGATCCTAGGAAAAAACCCAGAACTCATGACGATGGCATTGTAGGGTCCGCTAATGTAAAGCCCACAGACTCGGCAACGAATTCTACTGGAGGATTAGCTTCGTTTGCATCCTCCAAACCCACCCAGTCGGAGGATGTACATTCCGTGCAATCGTCAAAAAACCCAATGGTGACCAACAACCAGATGGGAATAAAAGGAAAGGTAGAAACAATTGTAAGGGTGGGAAAAATGGTAACAAACCCAAGGACAAAGATAATAATGGGAAGAATAATGATAATGCTGGAGAGGGAAAGAAAGAGAAACGTAAGGTGAAGTTTCCTTGTAAAATTTGTATCGATGACCACCTTACACATTTATGCCCCACACTTGTGAAAGCTATGAGGATTTTAAATCTACCACCCCATGTGTTGATGAATCCATTCCCACACAACCAACTCTTAGCCTCGAGCTCTTTGAACACTAGAAATGCACCCGGTGGAAGTCAAAACCTACCATCGCAAGATGGTGACCGTGTTTGTATCAATATGGTCGATGCAAAAATTGATATATCCACCCGTTCTGGAGATTATAGCTCTTCAAAATCTAGTACTGGTCTAGAAGCTCCTCCTCCCCCTCTAGAGATGAACCTACAGATTGAGAAACTAGAGCCACTACCTCATATTTCAAAAGGATTAATCAAGTGCTCTACTCACAACCATAATTCTAGAGCCGCCCATAACTACTCTATCATTGAGGATCTGGGCCAAACCCCTTGTGCGATGTCGGCTTTGGAGGTACTCTAGATGTGTCCATCACAGAGGAGTTCCTTACTCTTTGCCTTAGGATCTCTAGAACCTAGTGGCTCGAATGTTATCAAGTTTCATGTTACTGATGTGAAGCCTCGCTTACCCTACCATGTGGCTGTCCAAATCCACATGGAGTATTCCAAGTATACTATAAACAAGTAGTCATTGATGAAGGTGCTGCCACCTGCGTGATGTCCCTGGTTTGTTGGAAAGCTCTCGGTTCTCCAACCCTTTCCAAGTCGTTGAACATGTTGACTACATTTGATGGTCATTCCTTTCGCCCTCACGGTATTTTCCCTTCCTTTCCAATCTAGTTAGGTGAGAAGATGGTAGAGGTGGAGGTAGAGGTAGTTGATGCACCTCTTGATTATAACCTATTACTAGGTTGCAACTGCTCCTATGCTATGATCACTATCGTATCATCCGTCTTCTGTATAATTTGTTTTCCTCATCAAGGGGAGACCGTGATTATTGACCAGTTATCCTTCGCGTCCTCTAGTCCTAACGCATCTGTTGGACCGTCAATCCCTGTGATCGACAATTCTCAGACGACAACGAAGAATATCAGTGTCAGAATGTATTCTTCCCTCATGGGTACCTTCGAGTTCTTGTCACCGATTCACCACCTTTACGCCATGTTTAGTAGGCCTACTTCAACAGGGAGGTCCATTCCCTTCCACACTTCCTATTTTAGTGATCCATGGACCCTACCTTCTCTGACTTCATCGAGTGAAGGGAATTTGCATGCTGGCATGGCTATGCCACTATCGACAACAAATATTGCATATCAATTTGTTCTTGTCTCTTTCTTCGATCCCGATCCTATTACCTCACTGACGGATGAGGAGGATCCTACTCTCAGGCCTGTATGGGCCACCTCGTTGTCTTTCTCGAATGATTTCCTAGATGAGACTTTGCCTTTGGATGAAGCCATCCTCGAAGCCATGAATGGTTCCGAGAGACATTGGGATGATATGCATCATTGATCTTATTTTCTCCCAAGTCTTGAAAGAATCTAGAAAGATGAATTTCGGTCTACCTTGAGCGAGATAGTCGGTCACACTGTAGTTCCACTTGATACGCACAACATTTATGCTAAAGGAAATATGGCCAGTATTTCTCCTACTGTCTCGATCAATATCTCTCTCACCCCTGGCAAGATTGAGAACATAAATATAGGTGTGGATTGTTCGCTAGAAGAAATTCTAATCTACACCAAACTCTTCAAAGAATTTCGAGATGTATTCGTTTAGTCATATGAAGAGATGCTAGGGATCGAACCCCGTATTTTCAAACATGAGATTAAGACTTATCCGGATGCTAAACCTATTCGATAATGTCTTAGAGTTGTAAATCCTAGGAAGGCCCCTACTATTAAGGCAGAGGTGGAGAAGCTACTTAATGTTGGCTTCATCTACCCGGTTCCCTTGACTGAATGGGTATCCAACCCTATTCCTATGAATAAAATGAAAGGAACCATCCGTGTGTGTATGGACTTTCACGACCTGAAGAAGGATTGTCCTAAAGATAACTTCCCCATGCCTTTCATTGATCATATTCTCGATGAGTGTGCAAGAAGCGAGATATTTTATTTTATGGATGGATTTTTAGGATATAACCAAATCCAGATCAAACCTGAGGACCAACACAAGATGGCATTTATATGTCCTTGGGGTAATTTTTCATACCGTAAAATGCCTTTCAACCTTAAAAACTCTGGAGCAACCTTCCAATGTGCCATGACTTTCACTTTTCACGATCTCAAGCACATAGTCGAAGCCTACCTTGATGATCTTGCTGCTCAATCTCGCAAGAGAGTGGATCATGTTATACACCTTTGAATAGTTTTTAAAAGATGTCGTTACTATAGAATCCGGTTAAACCCTCACAAATGCATATTTTTCATTATGTCTGGCCATCTCTTAGGATTTTTAGTTTCCAAGACCGGGATCATGGTAGATCCTTTTAAGGTTGAGACAATACTTCAGTTGCCTCCCCTTCGCATGATTAGACAACTTCAAGTTTTACAGGGGAAAGCTAACTTTCTACGTCAGTTCATAGTGAATTATGCCGATATCACTAAGGGTTTCATGCACCTCTTGAAGAAGGACACACCTTTTATCTGGGATGAGTGAGCCCAGGAGTCTTTCGACGCTTTAAAGAAATCCTTGGTGTCGACCCCTCTGCTAAAATCCCTTGATTACAGTAGAGATTACTTACTATATATTTCCACGTATACAGAGACTATGGGTATGGTTCTAGTTCAATAGGATAATGAGCTCCATGAGAATGTCATCTAATATCTTCATCAAAATCTTGTCAGCCCTGAGATTAATTACTCTCACATTGAAAAGATATCTTTGGCTGCAGTTCACGTAGTCCAACGTTTATGTCACTATATATTTATTTGCAAGACTATGATGGTTGTTGTCAATCCATTTCAATACATCCTTACCAAGCATATCATAGGGGGGAAATATAATAAATGGATTGTCATCTTATAAGAATTTGATCTCGATTTTGCTTCGGCCAAGTCCAAGAAATTGCTAGTTTTTGCAGAGTTAATATCTGATTTTCCAAGATTAGACGAGGATGTTATCCATGTTGATTCATTCGTGGATGAACACATTTTCCTTGTATCACCGTCCAACCCCTGGTATGGAGACATTGTTTTATATCTTCAAACCTTGAAGTTCGCTCAACATCTCTCATGAGATGATCGATGGCGTGTTAGATACCAAGCCAAAAAGTATAACATTGTTGACAACACTTTATATCGCCAAGTAGTAGATAATATCTTGCATCATTTCTTAACTCACGAGGAATCTGGGTTAGTCCTAAATGATTTCCACAAAGGGGCTTGTGGTGGTCACCTATCCAAGCTTATGACATCCCAAAAAATCCTGTGAGCCGGTTATTTCTGGCCTACTATCTTTAAATATTGTATCAAAGTGGTTAAGAAGTGTCACCCCTGCTAGGTGTTCACTCGAAATATGCACTCGCATCAAGTCCCCCTTCACCCAATCATTACCGCCAGTCCCTTCACCAAGTGGGGGGTAGATTTCATCGATTGCAACCCAACTTCGGTTAGGGGGCATCAACACATTATCATGGTCGTTGACTAATTTACTAAGTGGAATGAGGCCATGCCTACCATAAAATCTAATGGGAATAATGCATACTTATTCATGTTCAACCAAATTATCGCCCGGTTCGGTATCCTGAGTGAGATTTTCACTGATCATGGCAGTCACTTTCAGAATGAAATGATGGTAGAACTAGCATCTAAGTTGGGGTTTAGACACAGTCATTCATCCCCTTATTACCCCCAAGAAAATGGGCAAGTAGAGGCCGTCAACAAGTCTCTCAAGACCATTTTGAAAAAAAACCGTGAGTCGGAGTAATTCCAATTGGCACATCATGATATATCTCATGCTTTGGGCATATCGAACCTCAGTTAAGACTGCTATCATTTTTTCCCCTTTTTAGTTAGTTCATGGTGTGGAGTCTATCCTTCCTCTTGAATGCAGAATCCCTTCTCTCAAGTTGGCATTTGAGATCCTACCTGACACTTTAGACTTAGAGTGACGCCTTGTGAACCTAGAGAGTCTGGATGAGTAGCGTCAAGACACCTTTACGACCATCGAGGAAAATAAGAAACATGTCAAGGTTCAGTACAACAAGTTTGTTTGTCCCCGATTGTATGTTGAGGGTGACTTGGTCCTCTTCTATGACCAAGCCAAAGAACCACTAGGGGAAGGCAAGTTTAAACCCATGTGGCACGGTCCTTATATCATGCGCTGTTTTCTAGAAAAAGGAGTCTACGAGTTAGAAGATTATGAAGGGAATAAATTGACTGAGCCCAAAAATGGGATCTACTTGAAAATGTACTATGCCTGAGACCTAGGATTGAGCGGAAATCTTTGTATACTAATGTAAATTTAGTGTATATACATCTATTTTTTCATTTTCTTTCGTCTTTGAATTTCTTATTGAGTTTTCCCTTTTGTTGGAAGATGTCAACGGAGCCTTCATTCTACCTAGAATTCGCAGACGGAGCCAGTCATCATATACGGAACTTGGCTTCCACCGCTTGGGTGTTTCACTCACCTGAGGGTCTGCTGGTGTCTTCAAGTGGTGTATGCCTAGGGCCATCCACAAATAACATGGCCGAATATAGTGTCATCATAGAACTTTTGTGCAATGCTATATCGCATGGTATTCTCTCTTTACAAGTTCGTCTGGATTCCCAGTTAGTAGTATTTTAGTTGAACAATCGTTACCGCGTGTGTGATACTACTTTACTCTCTTGATTCCTACGGGTACGTCTTTTAGAATGACAATTTGATTTTATTACATATTATCGCATTCCTAGGAGTTCTAATCATGTATCTGATGCCTACACTAATTAAATTTTAGATTGGCATTTGTCATATTAATAAAGAAATGAAAACCATTAAATCAATGAACACATTGTAAGATATAAGTAAAGCCGAAGATTCATTTTTATATATTTCAAAATATGGTGTTTATATTACAAAATTGGGGCTAAAACCCTCAATACACATATTCAGCCTATATACATATCCCATGACATCTACGCCTATGGCACCGCATGTGTTTCATGGTAGAAAACCATGGCGTTTGCAAGACGCCAGAAGAGTCGTACCCATGCTCTAGGTAGACCAACCACCTATCCCTGCATGGATTCAGGTAGATCCTCTACCTAAACCATAGGAATCTTCTGTGTCAAACAAGACATGTTACCTTGCACGTTCTGTAGGACTCTCTTCGCTTCTCCTCCCGCTGCCTCATGTCCCCGGTTCCTCCATCTATGTCGAAGGAATCCCTATGGCCGTCACAGACCCACGTCTGCGATTACACAAATATCTAGTTAATTTTAATCACCATTCAAAAATAGTTTTGTTCCCTAAATACAAAAATACAAAAAAAAATGAAATATGTAAAAAACATTTACCTATGTCACCATAGGCAGCCCCTAGTGGAAGTGCCATATCAGTATCTCCTCTAAAATCGATCCCCGCATAGGGATAGTCGTCCAGAGCAATGACTTTCCGCCACCACCAGAAGAAAAAATCATCATTGTAGGGCATTGATACCCTACCTTCCCCCTGTTGTCTCATGACCTCAATCCACCGTGCCATGGATGGATCGCGGGGCTATCTAGGAAGGATCTACACTCTAGGTCCCTGACCTGGAATCCGCTCGAAAAATAAACTACAAAGAATAGAGGCAAACCTGAAGTTTCTCTTACTCCCTTGCTTGCACTCTGTCAACTGACCTTTCATATTGGTCAACAATGAGGTACACCAATCGTAGATAGTGGGCCTAGCACACTCTACTGCGTAAAACATAAGTAGTCTCGATGCTTGATGCAACAAGGATTAACCTATGATCATGGTAAGCACAAGCACAATGATCTTCAAACTGAGGTTACTTATTGCCCGGATGGGGACTTGGCTTCCCAAATTGGGAGTCCCTGCTACATAGTGGGCATCGATATACTCCTCGATCTTCATCCCACCCCTTGCTCCGCATGACTTGAGGTTCACAACCTCCCCTCTACGTGATAGACCAGTCAAGAAGTATATGTCCTCTACTTCAATCCTCAATGGTTTCCCATCAAGGATAAAGCTCTCGCTATCAAGGTCCCAGTAACCCACCAACATCTCCAACAACCTCACTTGGGCCCTCATTCCTTTGAGAGCCCAAAATTTGTACAAGCCCCATATTTTTAGAGCCGCTCGAGCCACCGAATCTCGATCCACAACTGCATCTACCTCCTCGTGCTCTCACTCTCTCAATTCCAAGACCATCCTACAAAAAAAAAATCAATTTTTTTGAGTTAGAACCCCTCTTTTGGCCATTTGCATACCTATAGGCGGCTTTATTTGCACATAGTCGCATGCAGGGATTAATACACGCTTCCTATGGTTCACACAGGGGTGTATACCTATTTGTACACGTGACCTATACAAGGAAACCCACATATAACAAAAATCCTAATTTATGCCCTCAAAAACTAAAAAATGGAAACCTAATTAAAAAATGTGATCCACTGAGTTTGAAGAGAATGAGATGAAGAGTTAACTGATCCATACGGTTTGTGATTTCATTGCCTAATGCTCCCACAATCATCGTTTGAATCTTGGAGGTATTTTGGTCCAAATTGCACTATTTGGGTAAAAATCAAAATGATACAGTAATTTTGATTTTATTACTATTTATAAGCTATTTTTGCCCACTTTATATAATTTCATGCTATTTTTTAATGTAATGGACTAATTCAAGAGTGGTTTTGAACTGGTTTTTTGTAGTTTTGACTCAATTTTCTTGCGTATTTCCACGTCATGATTGGTCGTTTGTCACCTCAGGCAGGTATTTTCATAACCTAGCATATAGCATAGGTATCCATTCCATCATTCATTTTGGCATTATCCTTTGAATACCACTTTTTATTCCTTAGGAGAGAACCCATTTGTTGCAACACAAAACCTCCCATTTGCTATAAATAGTGTCGCTAATAAATGGTAGAGACTTACCAAAACATGCGTGCCCTAGTTAGACCCCCTTTGTCATTTGGTGCCCATGTCGAGTTCTTCCTTAGGACCGAGAGTCCATTATAATTCAATACATGACCTTTTGATGAGCCTCATTTCTCATTCATGCACATACGACCTTATTCCCTGTGGACTCCCAAAAACGAGTCTTAGTTAAGCTCTTTTCCGACTCGTCTAAAAACCAAAAAGATTGTCGAGTGATTTGTCCCTTTCACACTCGTTAAATTGGATTTGAAAGGTCATGAGTCTTAGTTAAGCTCTTTTCTGACTCATTACCAAAAATAGAAAATATTGCTGAGTGAACTTGTCTTTTTCACACTCGTAAATTGAATTTGAAAAGACGTCTATTTGGCAAACATTTACCCCTTTTTCACACCAAGTAGACTACAAGACATAAAAAAGGATTTTTTTGGCGTTATGTTGTGATTGCATATCATGCCCTCACTTGCAGTATTTAGCCTTTATCCGGTTCTCGCTTTGCATTATAAACCGTTGCCTAAGTCGTTTTTGCACCCTCAACCAAGCAGAGCCTTGTCTACATCCTTTGAAATTTGACACCCTATACCCTGGAGGGAACATCACCCTGAGTGTCCATATCCCGAATGCATTTCCTTGCATTAAGCATAGGTATGTTCCACTGCTGGAACTAGYTTTTCTTACTTGTGACACTCGTTTCCTCCTCTGTATCATAGCATTCATTTGTTATGAAAAGACAAAGAAAGACGGGAGGGAAGGAAGTACTATATTATAATTGGCAACAGTCGTGTCGCCTTTGAAYAAAGAACAAWGTTATTGAGTCCTTGCGTCATCATAATTTTGGTTTTAGCATGGCCTTAGGAAGCTGATCTTGTTACAGAGTTTTCTCTATCGACTGGTTACTCTTCTAGTCCCTATAGAGAACGTTATTGATGCCTCCTACATCTAATAGTCACATCATTGATTCTATGCTGCTGAAGTCCACCATATGTCTCGTGCTCTTGTTCAAAGGAAGTCTATCGACCTGTGTCGTCCACTCCTCATAAATCTTGACTTTGCATGTCGACCATACCCTCAGTTTGTCTCAGAATCACATGATACTATGGTCTTATCATGCACCCTGGCCCTACTTTCATCATCGGTAGGTCACCTTGAACCCAACAATTGACATTTCATCATTGGTCATTGATTGGGTGGTTTCCCTTGTGTTCAACATCAAGACATCTATTCATAGTTTGGGATTTGTGCAATGCCTTGGATGGCATTAGCCTTGTTGGTGGTTTCCTCACCTTTGTCAATAGTTTTCATCATTGGTTGCTATTCAGAGGGTCTTTTTTGTGTACCTATTGCATTTGGCACACGCAAAAGACACACAGGATTGTTGGTTCGTGAACATGTTCTTCATTCGATCTCCACCAAATCACGAAGATCCTCCTTTGATCCTCATGCTGGCTGATGAGAGATGCCTTAATGCTCTCCTTTCAGTGGGTCTCTTTCCATCAACTTCATCTCATTTATCCTGGATACGGGACCTAGATTTTTATGAATACCTTGAGGCTTTTAGTCATTAGTGGCAGGATCTCTCGCCATTGATAGATGGGAATACATCAACGTCTCCTGATCAATGGCTTTCTCAAGTGTTCAACACCGACTCCTTTATTCACACTTGTAGGAATGTACTCGGTGCCTTGATACCTAGTTTCATTATCGGTAGGTTGTCTCACATTTGTTAACAGTATACCTCAATGACCAGTAATCAAACGATGTCTCATTGTGTTCAACCTCAACTTCTTTATTCACATGATGTAGACTTGCACCCTTGGTGGATAGTGTAGAAGACTTGAAGACATCACTACGTGGCCACAAATTTCCTAAGTTGTTGCTTCCCTTTCATTGGACCAACACCTATTCGACTTCAGTGATCATGGGAGATCAGATTTTACTCCATGATATACATATATCTTCAGATTGATTTTGAGACTGGTTTCACTGGGCCTTGTTCATGACTATGACAACTTTTGGCATATAACCACATTTGTATTTGCCTATTCATGGCGATGAACACTTGTTTGGTATATTTTCCACATGGATATGCATTGTATTCTTGGTAGCCATGTATGCAAAGTCAGTACAGAAGGTAATGAGCCATTGAGTTCGTCCAGCTGGTTCTCTACCACTCCACTTCTGGGTTATTTATAATGTATTTCGGCCATTGTAGATACTCCTCTGATATCACACATTAGGGGACATATGTTATAGCAAGATTTTCCTCACCATTGTTATCTTGCACAGAGGGCATTTTTCCATTTCCCTATGCAGACTTTTCATCCCTTTTTAATGAATTTAGAACCAAAATATACATTTTTCCACATATACGCTCCCTATCTGCTATACAAGATGCGTATATGCTGGCTTCTCCACTACATCCCGTGTACATTGGTATTTGTGCCAGAAAATACAAAAATGAAGTCGTGTTTCCATGTCACGACAGGAGATCTCTAATCCTTGGCCTTCCATCTACTGGAAACGTTCCGAATCGGCCCTTCGGTTTCATTCTGAAGGCTATAAAATCACAATTTTGAGCTATGGAAAAGAGGAGAAAGAATTCAACTTTGAGAGCAAAGTTACTCTAGAGAAATTACTTCATATTGAGTCTGCATCCCTTTGTCCCTCAAGTCTGAACACAGTGTTCAGCCCCCAAGCCCTTTCCCTATTGTTCAGAGGACCTCATTTCCTCTTTCATATGAGCTTGCCTTTGGTGGAGGATTGAAGTGGTGGAGACCCGGTTGGAAGGAACTTGGTTTCGAACCGTGCCGATACGAAAGTCTGTAATGTGATCAATTCTTAATAAAAATACTCCTTTCCCATCCTATTGGTATCTTGCAAATATATGATTATTATCCATGGGCATGTTTGTAATGTTTATTCATGGATTATGCTATCTAATGTGCTAACCCCTTTATATCATCACTATGTACTTGCTCTACTTTTTGGTTGAGAACTTATTGAAGGCATAAAGATTTGGGTCAAAGTGCTCAACAGTGGAACATCATCAAACCTTGGATCGAGGTAGGCCTCTTTATTATCTTGCACATTAGTTTATATAGCATATGTTGGAATTGATTTGATTTATGTAGTCATACCTATCTGTTACGGTTTACCCTTGGCCATAGAGAGTTTTTCCCTCGTAACAGGCATAAAAACCAAACCGGGCCTTAGATCAATGAACCATCAGTTTTGTTGGACTCCTGGCACCAACTTCCAACTAGGGGGACCCTTCCCCTATGATTATGTCACCCAAAAAAAGTGTTTCTTAGAGGATATTCAGAACTAGAGTTTTTCTCAGTGAGGCACAATGCAAATCCGACATAAGAGGTCAACATTCAAAACCCTTGTGTCGGGCAATTGTGGGAATTGTGGTCTTGTGGGTGTTGGCCATACGAACCTTCCGGAGCTTATGGAACTCAGTTACTTTGCTCGGTTGTGATTTTCAACCCCTAGATCAAATTGTCATTTTGTCCTTAAATGGCTTTAGGAGGCGAATTGCAACACGTCATAACACAAAAACCATGACTAGGATCGACAAACCGCCAGTTTCGGTCGAATCCTAGCATTGGATTCCAACTAGGGGGACCCCTCTCCTATGATTTTGTCACTTGTAAAAGTGTTTGTTAGAGGATCTCTGGAACTAGGGGTTTTCTTAGTGAGGCACAATGTAAATCCGACAAAGGGTCAAATTTCACAACCCTTGTGTCGGGAAATTTTGGGCACTGCAGTCGCATAGGCATTGGCCATACAGACCTTCCAGAGCTTACAAAACTCAATTACGTCTCCCGGTTGTGATTTTTTCCCCCCAACCCAAATTGTCATTGTCTCCCTCAATGGATTTAGGAGGCAAGTTTAAACTCGGCATAAAACGCAAACCGTGCCTCAGATCGATGAACTGTCAGTTCCGTTGGAATCCCGACAAGGGATTCCAGCTAGCGGGATCCATCTACTATGATTCTCTCACCCACAAAAGTGTTTCTTAGAGGATCTTCAGAAGTAGAGATTTTCCTAGTGAGCAGAATGAAAATTTGACACAGAGGGTCAACTTTTAAGACCCCTATTTCAGGTGATTGTGGGCATCGTGGTCCCATGGGTGTTACCCATACAGGCCTTTCAGAGCTTACAAAACTTAGTTATGTTTCTCTATTGTGATTTTGTACCCCTAGACCAAATTGTCACTGTGTTCGTAAATGGCTTTAGGAGGTGAATTGCAACACTCCATAACATGTAAACCATGCATCAGATCGATGAACCGTCTATTCTGTTGGACTCTTGGCACTGGATTCCAGCCAGAGGGACCCCTCTCTTATGATTTTTTCTCCCTTAAAAGTGTTTTTTAGAGGATCTCCAGAACTAGGGTTTTTCTCAGTGAGGCACATTGCAAATTCGAAACAGGGGGTCGACTTTCACAACCCATGTTTCGGGAAATTGTGGGAACCTTGGTCACATGGGAATTGGCCATACAGACCTTCTGGAGCTTACGAAACTTAGTTACATTGCTTGGTTACAATTTTGTGCCACCAGACCAAATTATCATTCTCCCTGAATGGCTTCAAGAGGCGAGTTGTAACTCAACATAACACACAAACAGTGCCTCAAATCGATGAACCATCAGTTCCATTGGACTCCTTGCACCAGATTCCAGTTAGGTGGACCCCTCTCATATGATTCCATCGCCCATAAAAGTGTTTCTTAGAGGATGTCCAAAACTAGAGTTTTTCTCAATGAGGCACAATGCAAATTAGACACAGGGGGTGAACTTTCAAGACCCTTGTGTCAGGCGATTGTGGGCATCGTGGTCCCATGGGATTTGACCATACGGACCTTATGGAGCTTACGAAACTCAGTTACATTTCCTAATTATTATTTTGTACCCCCAGACCAAATTGTCATTTTGTCCTTGAATGGCTTTAGGATACAAATTGAAACATGCCATAACATGCAAACCATGTCTCAGATCGATTAACCATTAGTTTCATTGGACTTATGGCACGTAATTCCAACTAGGGGGATCCCTCTCCTGTGATTTTGTCTCACGTAAAAGTTTTTTTTAGAGGATCTCCTAAACTAGGGTTTTTCTCAGCGAGTCACAATGCAAATCCGACACAGGGAGTAGAATTTCACAACCCATGTGTTGGGAAATTTTGGGCACCGTGGTCGCATGGCCATTGGCCATACAAAATTTTCGAAGCTTACAGAACCCATTTAAATCACTCGGTTTTGATTTTGTTCCACCAGACCAAATTGTCATTGTCTCCCTAAATGGCTTCAAGAGGCGATTTTCAACTCGGCATAAAACAAAAACCATGCCTCAGATCGATGAACCTCCAGTTATGTTGTACTCCTGGAACTAGATTCCAGCTAGGGGGACCCCTCTCCTATGATTCCATCACTTGAAAAAGTTATTCTTAGAGGATCTCTGGAACTAGAGTTTTTCTCAATGAGGCACAATGTAATTCCGACACAGGGGGTCAACTTTCAAGACCCCTGTGTTAGGGGATTGTGGGCATCGTGGTCCCGTAGTCATTGGCATATTGAACTTCCATAGCTTACGAAACTAAGTTACGTTTCTCGATTGTGATTTTGTACCCCCATACCAAATTGTCAATGTGTCCTTGAAGGAATTTAGGAGGTGAATTGAAACATGCCATAAAACACAAAATATGACTCAGATCGATGAACCATTAGTTCTATTGGACTCGTGGCATGATATTCAAGCTAAGGGGACCCATATCCTATGATTTCCCCGCCTATAAAAGAGTTTGATAGAGGATATCCAGAACTAGGGTTTTGCTTAGTGAGGCATAATACAAATATGACAGAGGGGGTTGACTTTCACAACCCATGTGTCAGGAGATTATGCGCAACGTGGTTACATGGGCATTGGCCATACAAACCTTTCGGAACTTACGGAACTCAGTTACGTATTTCAGTTGTGATTTTGTGCCATCGGACCAAATTTTCATTGTCTCCCTGAATGGCTTTAGGAGGCGAGTTGCAACTCGACATAACACACAAACCATGCCTTAGATTGGTGAACCTTCAGTTCTATTGGACTCTTGGAACCAGATTCCAGCTAGGGGGACCCCTCTCCTATGATTTTATTGCCCGAAAAAGTGTTTCTTAGAGGATGTTTGGAACTAGAGTTTTTCTTAGTGAGGAAAAATGAAAATCCAACATAGTGGGTCAACTTTCAAGATCCCTATGCTGGGATATTGTGGGCATCGTGGTCATGTGTGCATTGGCCATATGGACCTTCCAGATCTTATGGAACTTAGTTATGCCACCCGATTGTGATTTTGTACCCAGACTAAATTGTCATTGTGTCCCTGAATGGACTCATGAGATGAATTGCAACACACCATAACACGCAAACCATGCCTCATATCGATGAACAATCAATTCCGTTGGACTCATAGCATGGAATTCTAGCTAGGGGGACCTGTCTCTTGTGATTCTGTCACCCGTAAATTTTTTTGTTATAGGATCTCTGAAACTAGGTTTTTTCTTAGTGAGGCACAATGCAAATCCGTCACAGGGGGTCGACTTTCACAACCCCTTTGTTGGGTGATTGTGGGCACCATGGTCGCAAGAAAAACAAATTCATAGTGAGTCATGTCATGTCAAGGAAAGACAATGGCATGTCAAGTCAAGGCAAGGCATGTTAATGAAATACATGGCATGTCAAGGCAAGGCAAAGAATGTCAGAGAAAGACAAGGCAAGTCATGCAAGGAAAGGAAAGGAATGTCAAGGCAAGGCATGGAATGTCAAGGAAAGGAATGGAATGGAAAGGAAAGGCAATTCATGGAAAGGAAAGGCATGGTAGGGTAGGTCATGGTTAGGCATGACAAAGCATGGAAAGGAAATAAAAGACATGGCATGTCAAGGAAAGGCATGGCATGTCAAGGCAAGGCATGAGAAGGCAAGGCAAGGGAATTCATGGCAAGGAAAGGCATGGAAACACATGAAAATGCATGAAAAATCATGGAAAGGCAGGACAAGGCACGACATGTCAAGGCAAGGTATGACAAGGCATGCATGGCATGACAAGGAAAGGTATGACATGTCAAGGTAAGTAAATGCATGGAAATGCATGACATGTCAAGGAAAGGAAACACATGGAATGTCAAGGAAAGGCAAGGAATGGAATGCCAAGGCAAGGAAATACATGTCAAGGCAAGGCATGGCTTGTCAAGGCAAGGCATGACAAGGTTAGGCATGGCATGTCAAGGAAAGGAATGACAAGGTTAGTCATGGCATGTCAAGGAAAGGCATGGAATTTCAAGGCAAGGAAAGGCATGGCATGTCAAGCGAAGTAAATACATGTCAAGGCAAGGCATGGCATGTCAAGGCAAGGACACCAACACTTGGGTTGGTGTGCATTCCAAATTGGCATGCACACCAAGAATATTGGCTAGTGTGAATGCTAATTTGGCATGCACAGAAGCCGTAGGGATAATGTGCATGCTAATTTGGCATGCACAAAATCCATAGGGTTATTGTACATGCCGATTTGGCATGCACACCAACCCAAGGGATAGTGTGTTGTTGTGCATGCCATATTAGAATAAAAGAATGACCAACATGACCTTGAAATATTGGAATGGGGTAGTTTCACATATATTTGTTTCAAGTTTGTCAACTGAGAACTGCCTAACTTAAACAGGGAAGATTCCAGGAGCCCATCAGCCCCAACTGATATCATGAAATTGTTCTGGCACAAATTTCTAACATTAGCAATTTCATCACTTCCAAGTAAAGGGTTCAAGATGCATTTTTCTTGACAATTCGATTTCAGGTTACCTTGAAACTGCAGTTGCTTCATCAATGTCTTACCTAAACCACTGAATAATGGTTTATGATTATCATGTTTTCTTGCAACTGACGTTTTGAAAGGGTATGTCTCCTTGAAATCTAAGTGATTTTTTTTTTGTCACCCATTTAGGTTTCTCTTGCATTGGTAATATGAGTTAAAATTTTGTTTGGATTCATCTTGTTCTTCATTTCAACTGAAGGCAAAGGAAAAGGTTGGGTTTGAGCAGACAAGCTATTGTTCTTTTCTAGAATATCTACAAGACTTACAAATCAGTATAGAACACCCAAGCTTGGGAATTTTGTTGTGACCTTATTATATTGTTTTTGAAAGGAAGTTTCCTTTATTACACCCGATGAGGCTAGATTTCTAGGTGAATTTAATGAGATAGGCATCATTGGAAAAATGGCTGCTTGAATATTCCCACTCACAACATCTTGGATACTGTCAAGGAGAAATTCTCCTAGAACATTCTGAAGTGTACCAAATTTTTTTTTTACATGTTGTACAAACTCCAAATTCTCCATGGTAATTTGTTGATTTGTTAATTTCTTTATGATTCTTAGTAGTTTTGAGAATCTTGCCAAATTGGTTATTGTAGAATATCCAGAATGGGAAGACATGGAGCTTTCTTGAGACTGTTGCAAACATTGGTCCCCATTTATTTCATTGGTTAAGTGGTGGCTTCCAGGGATAAATTGGCAATACATACTTAGCCCATTTTATTTAAGGTCGTTCATTGTATAAATAATTTGACACGGTGATATAAAGGATGAAGAATGGATACTCTATATCCCTGGATTTATTTTATTTTATTTTTCTTAATTAACAACCTCAGATACCGATGATATATTTTCCACATCTCCTGCCTTATTAGAAAAGGATATATGCATCTCCACAATACAGGGTAGTGATGTTTATTGATGCCTTGTACTTATGTCATTCAACTCGCAAACTTGATCTTTTAACTTATGCATATCAGAGGCTATGGTATGGGTAACACCTTGTTTGACACCCATAACTGTCTCTTGAGGATATGTAGATGACACTAGATATCATGAAACTATTCTGGCACAAATTTCCAACATTAGCAATTTCATAACTTTCAAGTAAAGGGTTCAAGATGCATTTTTCTTAACAATCCGATTTCATGTTCCCTTGAGACTGTAGCTGCTTCATCAATGTCTTACCTGAACCACTAAATAATGGTTTTTTATTATTATGTTTTCTTGCAACTGACGTTTTGAGAGGGTATGTCTCCTTTAAAGTTAAGTGAAAAATTATTTTCTCACCCATTTCAATTTCTCTTGCATTGGTAATATGAGTTAAAATGTTGTTTAGATTCACCCTATTCTTCATTTCAACTGAAGGAAAAGGAAAAGGTTGGGTTTGAGCAGAAAAGCTATTGGTTTTTTCCAGAAGATGTACAAGACTTACTAATCAATCTAGAACAACCAAGCTTGGGAATTTTTTTGTGACCTTATTAGATTGTTTTTGAAAGGAATTTTCCTTTATTTCACTTGATGAGGCTAGATTTCCAGGTGAAGTTAGTGAGATAGGAATCATTGGAAAAATGGGTTATTGAATCTTCCCACTCACAACATCCTAGATACCCTCAGGGAAAAATACTCCTAGAACATTCTAAAGTGTACCAAACAATTTTTTTTACATGGAGTAAAACTCCAAATTCTCCATGATAATTTGTTGATTTGCTAATTTCTTTATGGTACTTAGTAGTTTTGAGAAGCTTGCCAAATTGGTTATTGTAGACTATCCAAAATGGGAAGACAAAGAGCTTTCTTGAGGCTGTTGCAAACATTGGTCCTCGTTCATTTCATTGGTTAAGTGGTGGCTTCCAGGGCTAAATTGGCAATACATACTTATCACATTTTGTTTAAGGTCGTTCACTATAGAAAAAATTTGACATGATGATCTAAAGGATGAAGAATGGATACTCTATATCCCTGGATTTTTTTATTTTTTTTTTGAATTAACCACCTCATACACTGATGATACATTTTCCACTCTTGCTTTATTAGAAAAGGAGATATGTGTCTCCACAATATGAGGTAGTGATGTTTATTGATTCCTAGTACCTATGTCATTCAACTCGCAAACTTGATCTTATAACTTATGCATGTCAAAGGCTATGGTATGGGTAACACCTTGTTTGACACCATAACATTTTCTTGAGGATATGTAGATGAAAATAGACAATAATAGCTTCATGGTTGCACTAGAGAATTTGTGGGAGAGCCTTGATTATCAAAAAAAATTTGTCATATTTATAGGCATTTAATAATGAATTTTTATGGTTCCCGAGGTGTAGTACATTCGGTGACGGAGTGTGTTGTTAAGGCACTCCGTGATGTTAAAGTCAACGGTTCAAAACCTGTAGGGACAAAAAATCCAGCCATGTTAAGGGTTGGTATGGTGCAGGCTGGGTGCGATCCCTGGGTGATTTTGACGGCTTAGATGCCCCTGAGTCGCGGTTTCTTAGCCACAGGTTAGTCCCACATGTCACGAACAAACTAACAAACAAAAAAAATGATTTTTTATGAATCATTGAAGCTTCACTTGATAACTCCTCAGGTTCCTGTATTATAGAAGTCTCTTGAATATATAATTCTTGTATTGCATAGGAAAAATTGTTTAAATGTAAAGATCTATCATACTGTTAAAAAAAACATGATTGTTTAGATGAAAACGTTGGAACTGAGTGATGCAGGAGCATCATCATCAACATTCAAGTGAAGGAAAACTCAGCACCCTAGCGTGCATTTGAAGTGTTTTTAAATTTTAGAGATGGCATGTCACGAAATATCTTGAAAAGATTGTAATTAAAAAAGATCTTAAATGTTAAGAGGTTGAACCATCGTGTGAGATTGATGGAGATTGTATTTTATTTAATGTGAGTAATAGCAGTATTGATCTGAAGCATTTTCTCTTATCTGTCTGTATCGATCATTTATTATAATAAGCCTTAGTAGTTGAAAGATTTTAATTTGATAAGATAGCACTAAGGTAGTCAGAGGGAAAGGCTCTATGAGCTCTTTTTGTATCAATATGTGTATTGTTTCCCAAATGAGGTTACTAAAAGTTGTTGAAGGTTATTGTTGAATTGTTGAAGCTTATAGAAATTGTAAGAGTCCATGTACATATCATTTGAATGAATATAACGAAGAAGCATTGATCCAAAATGTTTGGTATTGTTGTTGTTGTGTCTATCTGAATGAATGGTAGGATTTTTGTTTAATTGAAATTCTTTGTTATTACTTGTTATTATGTTATGAATGCATTACATGGTTGAATGTATGAATTTGTCAGGATTAGATAAGTTTCAATTGTTTCTCTTCTATGAGCTCATGCAAGGAGTGCATAATGTCCACAAGGTGTGCGTTGACATAGTCTAGTTTGACTCAGAATCTTAGGAGAGATAACATGAAGATTTATATGCAAGAAGTGCATAGTGTCCACAAGGTGTGCGTTGACAGAGTCTAGTTTGACTCAGAAGCTCAAGAGAGATAACGTGAATCTTTATATGCAAGGAGTGCATAGTGTCTACAAGGTGTGCGTTGACAAAGTCTAGTTTGACTCAGAAGCTCAGGAGAGATAACAAGAAGCTTTATATGCAAGGAGTTCATAGTGTCTGAAAGGTGTGCATTGACAGAATCTAGTTTGACTCAGAAACTCAGGAGAGATAATGGGAAGTTGTGTTTACAAATAATGCAGAGGACCACGCAAGGTGTGTGTAGGTAGGAAAACACTCAACGTCACATTTTTCAGGAGGAACAATTGAGTCCTATGAGAACTATTGCAAGGAGTGCACAATTGCCCATCAAGGGACTAAGTTCAAAGAAACTTGTTGCAAGGTGTGCATAGGCTCGACATTTGGCTAAGTGTCGAAGAATTCATTTTTATAAGTGCAAGGAGTGTGCAAGAAGAAACATTCTTAGAAGCTTAAGTTTCAAGGAGGAACAAGCTTAGAAGACATAGTGGATGGAAATTATTCAGTAGGAAGGAGCCCACTGAAAATTTCACAATCAATGAGCAGGATCCATACAGAGGAATGGAGATCTTTCCAGATCATGAGATCTGGGGCAAGTTGCATGGAGGATAGTCTGAGAGTCCTTCGGCACTTCATGTATTCAAAGGCTTGAAAGTGTTTAAGGAGTAGGATCGTTGAAGTCTCGAAGCTGCGAAGTAAATCGAAGTCGTCGGTATCAAGGAGGATACATGGAAACATATCAAAGAGTCCGAGAGACAAATATTTGGAATATCTGCATGGAGCAAAGAGATACCCCATAAAATTAAGTAAAGGCCGAAGAAATATGGACCATTGGATCGAGGAAGGACCATTAGAGACATCCATGTTCTGAAGAAGAGAACTTTGGAGAAAAGTTTGTGTGGATTGAGAAAAAAGAAGAAGAGAACTTTGGAGAAAAGTTTGTGTGGAGGAAGAATAACTCTCGAAGCCTGAAGTAGTGAAGTAAATAATGGTCGTTGATCTGAGAGGGACACGTGTCATCATATTGTGGAATCTGTAAGAGTGCACTCTGGAAAATAAAGGAGGAAGTGGATTCATTAACCAGTATTCATCCAAAGATCTAGAGATAAGAAGCTAATCCTAGCCATCAGTGGTTTGGACACGGGGCGTCATATCTATCACTTTGGTGATAGGACACTTCGGGAAAATTGGAGAGTAAAATTCTGAAGGTCATAAGTCCCAAAGGTTGGAGTCAACAAGAGTTGTTGATAAACATAGGGACACATGGAGAGCGTAGATTCACTCCAGAGGATAGTTACTCCAGAAGAAGTGAAGTGTGAAGGAACAATAACTCCTGAATGTTGGAGTGTCGTAGTTCACCTGAGCCATCCATTGGAACATGACGTGTGGTGAGAGATCTATCACTCTGTAGGATTGACACTCTAGGAGAAAGAGAGTAGAGGAGCATTGAATGGAAGTCATCCAAAGTGGAAACAAAGGACGTGTTTTAATTGTTCATTGAGGTAAGAACGTGGTGCTCAATATGTAGCTCTGGGTACGAATCACTTTGGGGAAAAGGAGTCTTTGGAACAATTGGAACTCCCAAAGCCGTAGTCCCAAAGTGAATCATAGTTGTTGGCAGTCGGAGAGGCATGGGTCGTAGAGTTTTTTCCAGGTGATTTCGTTGGTCTGGATTTCGGGGAATTGACAATCAACTGCACTCGAAACAACCGAATTCCAAAATCATGAAGGAGGATATCCAAAGGTTATACCCCATGGCCATAATGAAGAATGGCCTAGAAAAGGAGCTATCACTCACCACTCAGTGTTACCAGGAGTGCAAGAGAAAGCGTGTGCAGGGGAATCGAACCTGCGTGGGTAACAAAAGGGGGGCCTATCTGAATTAAATCCAGGGTTTAGTAGAGGCCAGAAGAGATGATTTGACTCAGTGAATTGAATATCCTTGACTAGGAGGTCATGCAACCCATAGGAGAGAAGGGGGCCTACATCAAGTGGTATCAGAGCCCTAGTTTCTTTTGAGCTTTGTGTGAAGGAGAAGTTTAGCACCTTGCTGCCCAGAAGATGTGTGGAGCGACCTGTAACAAACCCATTTGTGGAAAGGGAGATAAGAGAACTTCATGCAAGGTTAGATTCCATGGATATGGTACAAAGAAGAACACCTGATGTTGGAGACGTCAGTGATGTAGAGAGAGAATAAAGAGAAATTGAAGAAGATGCAAAAGAAGATTCTACAGAAGAACGCTTGCTGAAAGTTTTTGTCAAATTGGGAGCTATAGAAAAAATAGGCGATGTACGAAGGCAACTTATATGTTGAAGAATTGTTGGATTATATAAGAGAAATGGACAAGTACTTCTACTATGAAGACATTGATGAGGAGAAAAAAGTGAAAATTGTTGTCAGCAAATTGAAGGGACACATAGCAATGTGGTGGGATGAACTACACGATGACAAATGAAGTAAAGGAAAGTAAAAGATCAAGAGATGGGATATAATGGTAGCCAAGTTGAAGGCTAAATTCATACCCAAATGTTATCAAATAAATATATTCAGGAAGTTATAGAACCTGAGACAAAAAGGATTGTCAGTAAAAGAATACACAAAAGAATTTTATAAGTTGAACATCAGGGTTGGACAAAGAGAAAAAGATGATGAAAATATTTCCAGGTATATTAACGGCCTGAGATATGAAATCCAAGATGAAATCAACATGATAATAGTGAGGAAAGTGGAGGATGCTTATTAGGTTGCATTGAAGGTAGAAGAGAAATTGGTTAGGAAACAGAGCTAGCGAAGAAGAGGGAGAAGTATAATAAGAGGTAAGGGAATTGTCCATGAAGAGGCACATAAGCCCAAGGTTGAGACTGGAAAACCGCATAGTCACCTAGAAAGAGGAGGAATTTCTCGAGGGAGACAGTATGGTGGAAGGAATGCTTTTTCTTGAGGAAGAGGAAGAGGCAGAGGAGGAGAGATGAAGTGTTATGCCTGTGGAAAAATAGGACACATGTMTTTGGAATTCCCCAAGAGAAATAAAGAAGGAGGAGGTGAAGCTCACATTTTGGAAGCAYAGAGGTGAAATATTGAGGCAAAAGGTGCATAAGATGGTAGATCTTTGATGATGAAGAAGGTTCTCTTGAAGCCAGAGACAAAATTGAAAAAACCAATGCATAGGAACAGTTTGTTCAGAACTGCTTGCAAAACCAAAGATAGGGTATGCAAGTTGATAATTGATTGTGGGAGTACTGATAACTTGGTATCCACATAGATGGTGGAGAAATTGGAGCTGGAGACAACTGCACATCCGAGTCCATATAGAGTCTCATGGTTGCARAAAGGACACCAGGTAATGGTAACTAAACAATGCCTAGTTGAATTTAAGATAGGAGGATATATAGATGAGATTTTGTGTGATGTGATTCCCATGGATGTATGTCATGTATTATTGGGGAGAACATGGCATTTTGACATAAATGTCATTTATGATGGGAGAAAAAATACTTATACCTTGGATAAAAATGGTAGGACACACATGCTACTACCAATAGAGGATAAGAAAGTGAAAGAAGAATCCAAGACAAGTATACTTCTCATGACTGAGAAGGACCTCCTAAGTGAAGTCGAGAAGGAACTGGAAACACAATTTGTTGTGGTGAGGAAGCCTAGAGTTGTCCTTACAAGTACTTCTATGGATGATCTTCCTGAAGAAATTCAAGATCTATTGGAAAATTTTGTTGACATAGTAGTGGATGAGTTACCTCAGTCATTTCCACCCATCAGGAGTATCAACCACCACAATGATATCATAAAAGGAGCGAGTCTACCGAACAAACCAATGTATAGACTAACACCTCAAGATAATGAGGAAGTAAAGAAATAAGCCCAGTATTTGATGGACAAGGGTTTAGTCAGAGAAATCGTGAGTCCATGAGTGATACCAACTATGTTGAGTCCGAAAAAAGATGGAGGATGGAGAATGTGTACAGACTCAAGAGCCATAAACAAAATCACCATTAGGTACAAATTTCATTTTCCCAAGATGGATGACTTAATGGATTGTTTGAGCAGACCAAATTATTTTTCAAAATTAGACCTCAAGAGTGGATATCACTAGATAAGGATGAGATAAGGTGATGCGTGGAAAACAACCTTCAAAACAAATGAATGGTTGTATGAGTGGCTCGTTATGCCATTTGACTTAACGAATGCCACAAGTACTTTTATGAGGTTGATGAATGAGGTATTAAAATATTTTATTGGTAATTTTGTGATTGTATATCTCGATGATATATTAGTCTTCAGTAAAACTGGAGAAGATCATTTGAGGCAATTAGCATTGGTAATGAGAATATTGCAGTGGGAGAAGTTGTTGATAAATCTGAAGAAATCCTCTTTTATGAAGACAAAACTCATTTACTTGGGTTTTGTAATCTATGCAAATGAATTGAAGATGGATCTAGAGAAGGTGAAAGCAATCAGAGAATGACCATCTCCAAGAAGCATATTCGAGGTGAGAAGATTCCATGGATTAGCAAGTTTCTATCAGAAGTTAATTAGAAATTTCAGTCGTATTTGTGCATTAATATTAGATACGGTGAAGAAGAGGCACAATTATTTTAAGTGGACAACAAAATCTTAGAAAATTTTGAGTATATTAAAGGAGAATATAACATAACAACCGATTCTGGTCTTACTAGATTTCGGGAAGATGTTTCAAGTACGATGTGATGCTAATGGAGTAGCAATTGGAGCAGTCTTGAGCTAGGAATGTTAATGGAGTAGCAATTGAGCAAATTTTGAGCTAGGACAATAAGCCTGTTTCATATTTTAGTGAGAAGCTAAATATGCACCAAGATGAAGTACTCCGAAGACATGATAAAAGAATTTATGTGCTAATTCACAAGCCTTCAAGAAATGGAGTAAGACTATCTCGTTCCAAAGGAATGTGTTTTTGTACAATAATGATCAGGCTTTACAATTCATAACCAGATAGGAGAAGTTAAATCAAATACATGCCAAGTGGATAGAGTTTATGCAAAATTTCACTTTTGTCATTAAACATATTTATGGAAATGCTAACAAAGTTGTTGATGCATTGAGCAAGAGATGTCCGATTCTTCAAGAATTTCGAGTGAAAACCTTAGGGTTCGAACACCTTAAGGAAATGTATTGTGATGATCCATATTTTAAAGAGGCATATGAAGCATGTGAAAATATTGTACTTAGAGACATAATTCAGTGGATTGAGTATCTAATTCAATATGGGTTGTTGTTTAAGGGTAGCCAGTTGTGCATACCAAAGTGCTCAATGAGAGATAATATGCTGAAGGAAAAACATAGTGGAGGTCTAGAAGGACATTTTGGCTATGACAAGACATTTGCACAATTGAACGGTTCATTCTATTGGCCAGGTATGAGTGCAGAAGTGAAGAAGTTTGTAAACAGATTTAAGATTTTCCAGTATGCAAAAGGAAAGGACAGAACACTGGGTTATATCAATCATTTCCTATTCTAGATAGGCCTTGGGATGCAGTAAGCATGGATTTCATGTTGGGATTGCCAAGAACACAAAGAGGAAGCGATTCCATATTTGTTGTAGTTGATAGATTCTCAAAGATGGCACACTTTATTCCATGCCAAAAAAATGATGATGCAACACACTTTTCAAATCTCTTTTCAAGGAAGTTGTGAGACTTCATAGGTTTCCCAAGTGTATTGCCTTAGATAGAAACACTAAATTTGTTGGTCATTTCTGGAGAAAATTGTGGAAGAAATTGGGGATAGAGCTATCCTTTAGTTCAACATATCACCCTGAAATAGATGGACAGACTGAGGTGGTAAATTCGAGTTTAGGGAATTTGCTAAGGAGTCTGGTCACTGAACACCATAGGCAATGGGATCAGATTTTGTCACAAGAAGAGTTTGCATACAACAACTCACCAAACATGAGTACAAGAAAGAGTCCATTCTAGATAGTATATGGAATGAAGCCAAGAGGAGTATCAGAGTTGAGATATTTGGAGTAGAATGAATTCATAAGAACTGGAGCAGAAGACTTCACTGTAAAAATGTAGAAGCTTCGCAATCAGATCAAAGAGAAGTTATAGAACAACAACAGAGAATATAAACGTAGAGTTGATCAACATAGGAGAGAAATTTAATTTGAAGTGGGAGATCAAGTTCTGGCACATCTCAAGAAGGAAATGTTCCCAAGGGGAACATATTACAAAATGAAATTGAAGAAAATAGGGTCGTATAAGATCCTACAGAAATTTGGTGCAAATGCTTATGATATAGAGCTTCCAGAGGATGTGGGTATATCACCCATATTCAACATTTCAAACATGTACCCTTATAGGGGGGATGACACAAAAGAATTATAAGATCATAAAGAGATCCAGTGGGAGGAGGAGATGCCTATAGAAGAAAATTCAAGATGGAGGAGATCATATATCGAAGGATTGGTAAGAAGACTAGAAGGAAGACTTACTTTGAGTATTTGGTAAAGTGGAAAGGAAACCCAATAGAATATGCAATTTGGGTAAATGAAATATATATTCAGAAGAAATATAAAGTTTGTGCAAGAGTTCATGGACAAGATTCCATGAATTTTTGTCTAGAGGAGTATGATGTAGGAGCATCATCATCAGTGTGAAAGTGGAGGACAACTCAACACCCTAGCATGCATTTTGAAGTGTTTTTGAATTTTAGAGATGGCATGTCACGAAATATCTTGAAAACATTGTAATTAAAGAAGATCTTAAATGTTAAGAGGTTGAACCATCGTGCGAGATCGATGGAGATGTATTTTATTTAATGTGAGTAATAGTAGTACATATATGAAGCATTCACTCTTATCTGTATGTACCGATCATTTATTGTAATAAGACTTAATAGTTGAAATATTTTAATTTGATAAGATAACACTAAGGTAGTCAGAGGGAAAGGATCTATGAGCTTTTCTTGTATAAATATGTGTAGCGTTGCCCAAATGAGGCTGATGAAAGTTGTTGAAGGTTATTATTGAATTTTCGAAGCTTATCGAAATTGTAAGAATCCATGTACATATCATTTGAATGAATATAACAGAGAAGCATTGATCCAAAATGTTTGGTATTGTTGTTGCTATGTCTATCTGAATGAATGGTAGGATTTATATTTAATTTCAATTCTTCTTTATTACTTGTTCTTATGTCATGAATTCATTACATGGTTGAATGTATGAATCTATGAGGATTATATAACTTTGAATTGTTTCTTTTCTACGAGCTCATGCAAGGAGTGCATAATGTCTGGAAGGTGTGCGTTGATAGAGTCTAGTTTGACTCAGAAGCTCAGGAGAGATAACGTGAAACTTTATATGCAAGGGGTGCATAATGTCCACAAGGTGTGTGTTGAAAAAGTCTAGTTTGACTCAGAAGCTCAGGAAAGATAACATGAATCTTTATATGCAAAGAGTGCATAGTGTCCACAAGGTGTGCGTTGATAGAGTCTAGTTTGAATCAAAATATCGGGAGAGATAACCTGAAGTTGTGTTTGAAAATAGTGCAGAGGAAGACACACGGTGTGCATAGGTAGGAACACACTCAACGCCATATTTTTCAGGAGGAACAATTGATTCATGTGAGAATTGTTGCAAGGGGTGCACAGTCACTCATCAAGGGACTAAGTTGAAAGAAACTTGTTGTGAGGTGCGCACAGGGTCGACATTTGGCTATGTGTCGAATAATTCATTTTGAGAAGTGCAAGGAGTGTGAAAGAAGAAACATTATGAGAATCTTAAGTTTCGAGGAGGAACAAGATCATAAGAGATAGTAGACGAAAATTATTCACTAGGAAGGAGTCCACTGAAAATTTCACAATCAACGAGTAGGATCCATTCGAAGGAATCTAAATCTTTCTAGACCGTGAGATCTGGAGTAAGATGCATGGAGGATAGTCTGAGAGTCCTTCATCACTTCGTGTCTTCATTGGCTTGAAAGTGTTTAAGGAGCAGGATCACTGAATTATCAAAACTACGAAGTAAATCAAAGCCATCGGTATCAAGGAGGATACATGGCAACATATCATAGAGTTTGGGAGACAAATCTCCCGAAGATATGCATGGAGGAAAGAGAAATTTTCACAAAGTCATAAAGACCGAAGAAATATGGAATATTGGATCCAGAAGGACACGTGGTGGAGATCCACATATTTCAAAAGAAGAGAACTTTAGAAAAACGTATGTGTGGAGGAACAAGAACTCGGGAAGCCCGAACTAGCAAATTAAACTATAGCCATTGATCTAAGAGGGACATGCATCATCAGATAATGGAATCCGGGAGAGTGCACTCCAGAAAATAAAGTAGGAAGTGGAGTCGTTGACCAGAAGGCGTCCCAATATCTAAAGGTAAGAAGCTAATCCTAGATGTCAATGGTTTGTACATGGGGCATCAGATCTATCACTTCAGTTATAGGAACATTCGAGGAAATTAGAGAGTAAAATTTTGTAGGTTGTAAGTCCCAAAGGATGAATTCAATAGGAGTCATTGATAAACAGAGGGACACGTAGAGAGAGGAGATTCACTCTGGAGGATAGTCACTCCGGAAGAATTTAAGTGTGAAGGCACAATAAATATTGAAGACCGGAGCGTCGGAGTTCACCTAAGCCATCCATTGGAACAGGACGTGTGGTGAGAGATATGTCACTCCGGGAGAAAGAGAGAAGAGGAGAGTTGACTGGAAGTCGTCCGAAGTGGAAACAAATAACATGTTTTAACCATCGATCGAGGTGATCATGTGGCACTCGATCCGTAGCTCCGTGTATGAAACACTCCAGGGGAAAGGAGTGTTTGGAACATTCAGAACTACTGAATTTGGAGTCCCAAAGTGAATCAAATTATTTGGTTGTCGGAGAGGCGTGCACCATAGATTTTTGTCGAGGTGATTTTGTTGGTCCAGAGTTCAGGGAATTGAGAATCATTTGCACTCGAAACAACCGAAGCCCAAAGTCGCGAAGGGAGATAGTTGGAGGTTATAGCCTATGGTCATAAGTAATAATGGCCAAGCAAAGGAGCTAGTGCTCACCGCTCATTATTAACAAGAGTGCAAGAGAAAGCATGTGCGTGGGAATTGAACCTTCATGGGTAACAAAAGGGGGGCCTGTGTGAATTAAATCCAGGGTCTAGTAGAGTCCCAAAGAGTTGATTTGACTCAGTGAATTGAAGATCCTTGATTGGGAGGTCATGCAACCTTGAGGAGAGGAGGAGGAGTTGCATCACTGAGCTAATCCATTGATATGAAAGGGTTCCTGATAATTGAATTTGAAAGAAATGAGCTGGTGAAACATTAGATGGAGAAGATCTCAACTTCTTATATGAATCATCTTGCTTAGTGCATCCAATTCCATTCAAATATTTAGATACATTTGATGGAACAACATTCCTCTAATTTTCACTTGCACTTAATGAAGATATAATTCTAATTAAGCTAGAGATGTTAGAAGAATTGTTTGGTGTAGGCAAGTTGCTAAAAGTGCATCCAAACAAATTTTTTTTGACACATCTTATTTCAAGAATTTCCTTTAATTTATCTTGCAACTTTATATTTGGAATATCCATCCTTGTGTTTTTGGAATCATTTGATGAAAACATGCCCATCCATTTTTGGTTCCCCAATGTCTATTTGTTTAAATTTCCCATGCCTTTGCAAATCCAAGTCTGATAATCCTTCTAAATATGAATTATGTTCATCCTTTTCAACATGCAACTAATCTCATAAAACAATATTTAATGGATCCTGCGGTGCATTTCCAGTGATCATTGTGAGCCATGAGACCACATATCATTTGTGCATTTTGTCAAACACATCGCATGCATTCTCCACAATGACCTTGTTTGTTAGTTTCCCCTAATGACAAATCACTGCTTCTTTTTCCATTCACATATGGATCCAGATCTATCCAAAATTAACACTTAAATGATGATTTAATAACTCTAAGTGTTTACAATCATAGTTTCCATGTGTTTATTGTAGACAACAATGATTTGGATGTCAAAAATTAAAGAAAGACTGATACAAATAGAGTGTAATAACAAAATTACACTAAACGTTATAACCACAGCTAGTTTCACACATAAATATATTATTTCATTAAATTTTTGACCTCATTACAAACTGGGGAACTTATATGAGTGTTGTTGTAGGTTACTGAAGTGATTTATCTATGGTAGTGACCCCAACTCGTAGTGAATACTGACTGGCTTCCCTCCTATAGAATCCCTCCACAGCTACTGTAGAATGATGCGCCTCTCTTGGCACTTTTGAAGTAGTTCCTCTATTATAGATAGCACCACGAGTTCTAATCCCAATGCTAAATATGAGACCCAATGAAGATTTAAATCACCTCCTAACCACCATAAATGAAACCCAGGACAACATGCCTTTCCTTTTTCAGTAGTGGCACGATTTCCTCAAGAAAACTCGGCCCTAGCCACAAAATTTGTAGCCGTGGTTGTGAGATGTAGATAATTAAGTCTTGGTATGTTACCTTCATCATTTTCTCTATTGTTGTGTTCCCTGTATTTGTTCCCGTTGGAATGGGATTGGATGGGATATAATTTATCAATCGATCATTGGATGGATGGCATCTTTGGAGAGTGAGCGATTGGATCAAAATTCAGATGCAATTAAAAAAGTGGGGAAATTCAATATAACAAGGGGGAGGGATGACCCCGTGCTCATTTGTTTTAATTTTTTTGTTTTTTTTGTATAGTCGACTAGCTTACAGATGGATTTTCATTGCACGTAGGATGCTTTAATTTTTTGTTTCTTTGTATAGTGGGCTCTAAATCCGCCCCAAAATGATTACATTTTTTTGGCCAATAGTAGGCATTGGATTTAGTACCTACTACTGGCTAAAACAATTATCCACTTATCCATTGTTTTAGCCACTACAACATTTCCAACAACACTGAACATATCCCACTAGATTTTAAAGGATTCATTCTCGATTAGAGTTTATAAGAGACCTTTACCCTAGATCCATTATTTAGAATCCATCCTTGTTTACACCATTTCATCATGAGTCGGCTCCATGATTATAGAGAACCCTTATTTCTCTTCTAGAAATGACATTTTACCAACACCCATTTTGAGTGTCTTCTTACAGGTTAACCCTCCTCAAGTCCATGAGACTAAGCCTTTATTTGTATAGGTTATTTATTTCTGTGTTGGTTCCGTTACTGCAAAAGAAAAAATTAACCTATAGTGTCGACATTGGTCCTTAGATGGAACCTTCCATACCCTTTCCTATTGCAACAATACCCTTATATATGTCTACTCTAGTAGCCCATGTTTTTTATTCTAATGAGGACATCCTAGAGGCCATGAATTCCTTTGATGTTCCTTAGGACAAATTTCATGATCATTCATATTTTATCCCAAGAAGTATCCTCATTATATTCGACCAATATATTGTTGAGGTTAAGGATTTCATTCCTCATGGACAAGTGGATTTGTTAATTTTGGGGGGCTAAATGGGGTGAAAATTTCCCCTAATTTAGCGCCTAACTTTCCCTTTCTCTAGACCTCAACCCCTTCTCCAAGCATGAGCGATCGATAGAGTTGGGTATTATGTTAGTAATTAGTTATGTTAGTCAATTAGGAAGAAGGATGGAAACAATGTAGCATTGACATTGTAAGAATGAGTGTTGTGTCTTTTATGAGATTAGAGAGGCAAGGAGAGGAGTGCAAAGGTGCGAGAGGGAGATAAAATAAAAATTTGGTGCATGTAATCCACTCCATTGCATACCATTGCATACCAATACAATTGAAAACCAATGAATACCAATGCATACCAACGTGTACCATTGCATGCCAATACCATTGCATACCATACCATACCATACCATACCATACCATACCAATGCATACCATTACATAACAATACCATTTCATACTGATAACATTGCATACCAATACCAATAGCAATGCATACCATTGCATACCAATAACAATGCATAATAAATACCATTTCATACCATTGATGATTGCATACCAATACCATTACATACCAATGCATACCATTGCATACCAATACCAATACCAATGCATACCATTGCCAATACCATTTCTTACCATTGCATACCAATGAATAATAAATACCATTTCCAATACCATTGCATTCTATTAAATACCATACCATACCAATATAATTGCATACTAATGAAAAATAAATACCATTGCATACCAATGCCAATACCAATGCATACCATAATATACCATACCATTGCCAATACCATTGCATACCAAATATACCATTGCATACCATTTTTCATTCCATTGGATACCAATACCATTGCACACCAATGCCATTGCATAAAAATACCATTCTATACCATACCATTGCATACCAAAACATGAATATTAATTCTCAGTGATTTCACTAAGTCTTAAAACCCTCCCATACCATCAATGCATTCACCTAGTCTAACCATGTAAAATTTCAATGCATACAATCACATTTTGAAGAAATTACAATGCTAGCCCCATTCACTAATCACTGTGTTAGGTCAGATGATGACATTGTAGATGGTCATGATAGAAGACATTCCATGACATTTAAAGAGATTTTTTAACAAGATTCTGTAGATGGGAATGGCGAATGATGAAAACGAGACCACATAGTGAAGGTTAATGCAAACATGGAGGATGTCAAATATTATGTGGGGACGTTAGGAAACCTTGACTCTTGAAACCCTCACATACTTTCAAGGAATGTGTCTCGTCTAGCCATGTAAACTTTCGACGCATATATGCACAGTTTGAATAAATTTCAACGTTGGAACCATTCATTGCTCACCATGCATGCGACGTCGATGGATGAAATTGGTTATGGGTGTGTTGGAAGACATTCCATGACATTTCAAGAGAGTTTCGACAACAATTCTATCTATGGGAGTGAGGAATGATGACATTGAGTCTACATGATGAACATTGATGCAAACGTGGATGATCTCAAAGATTATGCTAGGACATCAGGCATCCTTGAATCTTGAAACCCTTGCATACCATCAAGGCATGTGTCTACTCTAACCATGTCAAATTTTGATGCATACATGCATAGTTTGAAGAAATTGCAACATTCACCTCATTTACTGGTCACCATGAAACATTGATGGATGACATTGGTGATGGGCATATTGGTCGAAGATGTTCCATGACATTTCAAGAGAGTTTTGGTAAATATTATATAGATGGGAATTATGACGAATGATAAAAATGAAACTACATGACAAACTTTGATGAAAATGTGGACAATCTCAAATATTATCCGAGGACATCAGGAAATATCCTGCAATCTTGAGACCCTCTCATACCATCAAGGCATGTGTACATCTAGTCTAACCATATCAAATTTTGATGCATGCAAGAACAATTTGAATAAATTTCAACAATGGCCCCATTTACTACTCACCCTGGGACATTGGTGGATGACATTGGTGATGAGTGTGTTGGAATACGTTCCATGAAATTTCAAGAGAGTTTTGACAAAAAATTTGTATATGTGAATGACGAATGATGACAATGAGACTACATGATGAATGTTGATGAAAACATGGATGATATCAAATATTATGTGGGGACATCATGCATTGTTGAATCTTGAAACCATCGCATATTATCAAGGCATGTGTCTAGTCTAACCATTTCAAATTTGAATGCATACATGAACATATTGAAGAAATTTCAACGTTGGCCCCATTCACTTCTCATTGTGTGGCATCAGTGGATGACATTGGTGATGGGTGTGTTGGAAGAAGTTCCATGAAATTTCAAGAGAGTTTCAACAAATCCCTAAATACCCTAACCCCTAATCCATTGACCCTTAAAGCCTAATTAATCCCTAAACCCTTAATCCCTCAACCTTAGTTAATCACTAATATTCTCTTAACACAAAATCCCTAAATCCCCTAACCCCTATTCCATTGAACCTTAAACACTTAAACCCTAATCCATAATCCCTTAATCCATAAACCCCTATTCCCTAAGCACTTAAAATTCCATCCCCTAGCCCATAATACCTAAGCCATTATCCATTAAACTACCTAACCCGTAAGTGCCAAATCCCTTAACTCTTGACCCTTAATCCATTAAACCCTACACCCTAATCCATTAACCCTTAATCCCTATACCCCAAATCCATAAATATGATAATCCTCAAAGCTGCTATCCACTTAACCCCCAAAACCTCAACTAATTAACTATTTAGTCACATTCGACGCTAAATATGGTGCTAAAGTCGACACTAAATCCAACGCTAAATCAGGTGTTATTTCTTGTGCTAAATCAGGTGTCGTTTCCAATACTAAATATGGTGTTATTTTTGGCACTATTTCTAGTGCTATTAGTGTCTAATTTAGTGCCTACATGTTTTGGTTGGCACAAAAAATTCCATAAATAGTGCCATCTCGATAAATAGCTCCGCATTTTTCAAAAAAATGGATAAAAATACGCTAAAACAATCTTTGGAAGCAAAAGAGGGATAAAAAAAGCGAGCAAATCACAGGGATTTGTTGTAGTGGATGTGCCCCTTTTTAGCACTCCATGAACTCGTTTGGCTGAGAAAACGAATGACAGAGGTAACCTACAAACTAACTTTAAGGGTGGAAACTAGCCATTTCGACCCAGAGAGGGCTCTCTCAGAGACTTCTTCTCTATACAGGTTGTGTCTTTGAACTGTCGGCTATATTTAACACATTCATACAATATTTCTGGTTCTATTGGCAAGAGAATGCGAAACCTTGGGCCATGGAGTCAAATTCCAGAAAACAAGAGAAAGAAATTACTTGGAAACTAAAACTCGAGAGGATAAAGTCTAAATAGGAAACGGTCTTTCAGGTCAAAATTGTTGTGTGTGGTGGGAGAAAAACACATAAAGTAACTTAGAGCATCATTGGAGATGAATTGTGAATTAAATTATAAGGAAACACAGTCGTCTAAATGGTGAAAGTCTTGAGCACCACGCGATGAATTGTAGACTTGTAAAGCATTCAGATTTAGACAAAAATACATATATGAATATAGAGAACACAAGAAGCACATACATGAGAGAGGTCACAATACATCAAACCACTACCATTATAATATTTTCATCAAATCTTTAAGACCTTTGCATTAAACTTCAATCGATTTCCAAAATTACATTCAACGATCACTGTCTACATTACTTTTCCAACCAACCTAGCTTACATTGAAAAGATGCAATATATAAAAAAAGATGTGCCACTTGGGCTTCCCTGCCCCCCCAACTACCATCCTGAGAAATTAGGCTCTAGTTATTCCTTGCCAGATGATCCTTCGAATCGAACTTTACTAAGAATAGAAATTTGACTATGCCCAATCATACAATAAATGATGCCTTTACCATAACAGTTTGGTCATCAACAAGATTCTATCGTTAAGAAGTTACGTGTCAGTGATTCTCCCTTGGCAGGTTATCAGGACGATCAAGTGCTTTTCCAGACTCCCGCTACCCAGTGTAACGAATTCAATTGTTGTTGCATGATCATTGGCTAAGGTGTGCATGTGGTATGTAACCGTGGACTGTCAATAGTGTTCCCAAGATGACAACGCCAGTCAGGGGGCAATGAATTTCTTCAAAATTATCGTGCACTCATCCTACACTTGTCCTTTTTGATAGGTGGGTTTCCAAAATTTTCACTACATGTGTCCATCGCATGGGTACATGTTAGATTCCCTACTTCACAGCAGGGAACACGACACGGGGAGGAAAGATCTCACGTCGCATTCTAAAAACAAAACAGGGTTGGTCAATTAAGTTTTTGGCGTCGTTTGTAGTCTTGATATCCAAAGCATTTTCCTGAGAGAAAAATTTCTCCTTTTCAAATTCTTTACTTTTCTTTGCAAGACTGCATTCCCCTTCAACATTGTTTGCGCACTGGCTAGAATCGCGTGGAATTTTTCCATGGCTGGCCCACATTCCCTGAAGTGATCCACAATTCTCTCCTCTGACATTCTATATGCTTTGCATAACTAGATGATCGTGTCTTGCGATTCTCTGAGATACCTATTGAGCCAAGTCGCATTCCCTTCTCGGGCCTATGATGCTAATGTATCGATGGGTTTTTCCACTAATTGCTTTCTCAACTTATTGTTTTCCTGGTACAACTCAGTAATGGTGAGTTGTGCTTTCTTTAGCTATTGTGAAGGCTCACAAATATTGATGCATGAGCATCTCTCCACGTCATCCAGCCATGTCTTGCGCATGTATTCAAAGCTGAAGAGAGAGGCGTAGCCTCATTTGAAATTTGAATTGAATGTAATTAAATGTCTAGGCTGGTGAGCCATAGAGCCATGCCTTTGCACAGGCTGTAGATAGGATAGGCCATTAATGTTTGTAATGGCTGAGATCTAGATCCAGATAGAGGACTAGATAGCCCATTCAATGCGATTGAATAAGGTAGGTAGGTTGGAGGGAAGTGCTCGAAGAGCCCCCTCAAGTAAAAGAGATCTGATATCTCATTTTTAGTTAGTTAGTGAAGTAGAGAAAAAAAATTGAATCTGTGAGTAGAAGCAGAAGAGGAGAGTCGGAGAGAGCTCGAGAACACCCTTGTACAAAACATGCATTTTCCATTTTAATATAGACAGAAGTAGTTTTTCCTGCATTACTATGTGTTATGTGAATGTATGTGAGTGTTCTTTTATATGCTGTGAATGTATGTATGTGTGATAATTTGCAGGGAGTCTGTTTGATTTCAGGTGAAGGTATTTCAGGCTTCACACCAGGAGGGTGTGACAGAACGCTGCGGGTTCTGAGAGCCGTGCACAGAGGATGCACTTCTGAACTTTGCGGAGTCACACAAAGACATGCTGTGGCACAAGAACTGAAATCAACAACTCAGGAGGAAGACCTCAAGGTTGCTGAACACCTTGGAGGCAAGGCTCTGTGGGAGAAGACACAGTTGTAGACAAAATCTCTGAGGAGTTCTGTAGAGCTCTGCCAAGTGGGCATTGAGCACAGGCACAGGGTGTTGAAGAAGAAATCTGTTGTGAGTTCAGACATAAATAAGGAACCAGAATCACTGAGGATTCTGAGAGCTCTTCCAGGTGGGCATCGAGTGAGTGGAGTGTGCACAGGAGAAGGAGACAGAACTGTTGGAAGTTCTAGAGAAAGATACTCTGCCCAGAGGGCATTTGAGTAAGTGTGCAGACAGGCACATAAAGGAGAAGATAACTCTTTGAGTTCTATATTTTGAAGGAAGAGTCCACTGAGGGATCTTCATAGGGTTGTTGAACACCCTGAAAGACTCAACAATCAGGTTGTTTGAGTAGAGGCACTGTCAGGAGGGCATTATATTCTCCATTTGTGGGAAGAGAAGAAAGAAAGACAAAATCCCTTAGGGGTCTGAGTGTTTGAGAATCTCAGGAGGGACAGTGCTTTCACGCACAGAGTCGGACTGCAAGGAGTGCAGAGGTTTAAGAACTCTTTGGAGGAGTTCAAAGTTCCCAAAAACTCAGGGGGAATAGTGTTTTCATACGCACGATGAAGCTCAAGGTAAAGGAGTTCGCAGAGAGAAGGAGGACAAAGGTTGAGGCCTTTGAGAACTGGATATTCTCCCAAGTCTGGGACGAAGGAGTGTGCAAGCTTAGGAGGAGAAATGACAGTCGTCATATCGGCTAGAGAAAGAGATCTGGACCATTGAAGATTCCACATCCAAGAAGGCGTCAGGAGGAGCGCACAGAAGAGGAGATCGTCAGTCGTCAGATCTCACTCAGATACCCGTCAGCCGTTGGATCGGGAGAAGGTGCATAGAGTTTAGCCTCTGGAGGAGCACACAAGAAGGACGGATCTGAACCATCAGATCTTGAATAGATACTCGTCATTCGTCGGATTGGACAGGAGCTGCATGAGGTCTACCATCGTGACTTCAGCCATCGGGAAATCGAGAATCATGAAGACAAGGAAGTCGAGATACTTCAAGTCTCGAAACACCAAGAATATATGAGTCGTCCGTTCGGGGAGACAGGTGTCAGAAATCCGGAGAGAGTTGGGTATTAGGCATCGGGAAATCAGAGTTCCTGAGGTCGAAAAAGTTGGGACATCACAAGTCTCGAAATCCCGGAGAAATCATGACCATCCATCAGAGGAGGACACGTGGAAGAGATCGGCATCATCGGGGAAAGTCCCGCCAGGAATTTGTTGATCGGTGTTTGGGTCATCGGGATATCAGGAATCTTGGTGACAAGGTGTTTATGCATTTTGGAATCACAAAGTATGGAACCCCGATAAGTGGGAGCCAGCTGTCAGCATATCAGAGAAGGAAGAAAGCTCCGTTGTGTGGGGGCCAGCTGTCAATCTATTGGGATTTGGAGGATCAGGAATCCCGTGAGCAATTTCATTTTGGCATTGGAAACCTTGAAACCCCAATGAGGGAGAAGACTGCGGTCACATGGATAGTGGTCATATGGGCAAGGAGCCTAGCCAGGGGGGCTAACGCGTAAAGAGTGCATCGAGATTTGAGAGATCGAGAGTCCTGAGGACGATTGCATTTTGGCATTGGAAAGTCTGAAACCCCGATGAGTGGTATGGCTTGGGTCATATAGGGGGAGGTCACGTGGACTAGGAGTCTAGCCTGGAGGGCTAACGGACGTTGGAGCCCATCAGGATTTTGAAGCCCAAAACCCCGACGGAAAGAAAATAAGGCTGCGGTATTATGGAGAGCGGTCATATGGACCAGAGGGAATAGCCAAGAGGGGCTAAGGTCGAAAGAGAGCTCATCGGAGTTCGATAGATCACGGGGACAGGAACTCTTGACATCAGGGATCAGGAAACCTCGAAACCTGAACCTGAGTCGGGGAAGATCATGGTTAAGTGCAGAGAACCGTGCGGGTGAATAAAGGACCTGTGGATCGAGTTTTTTTGCAGAGATTCCATGGAGGAATTGAAAGAGCCGCTTCGGCTCAGAAAGGTGAACTTTGAACGATCCTTGAAGACTAGGAGGTCAGGCACAGAGACACTGTGGGGTATGTAGGAGCGTCATCGCGCCATCAAGTGGTATCAGAGCTAGAACTCTGTTTGTATATTTCAAGTAGAGGGAGAAGACAGAGCGTTGGAGACTCTGTGGCGATTGTTTGTAGGTAGGCAGCAATCAAGAAGGCAGTCAGGGAGACTGTAAGAGGATGAATATGGTAGAACTCTTAGTGCGGAGTGACAGCAGCAGGTTTTCTAGGAAAGAAGATAGAGACAACACCATGGTTACTGAAGGCCATAGGCATGCTGGGAAGAAGAGAAAGGTAGAAAGGATTGCAGAAATGGATAGAGAGATGGATAAAGACCTCTATGAATTAAAGGCAGATATAGAGAAGCTCGAATTGCAGATGCGACAGGATAAGAGGTCGAGATGGATGCGTGAATGGACCATGAAGAAGCCGAAAGAAAAATGGCCAGCCAAAGAGTTAATGGTCAGAGGGCAGCGCAGGCTGTTAAAAAGATGGTTGAGGTATGCTGAAAACCTCAATGGACCAAAAGAGGAGATGATTCAGGTATGTGAACTATAGACTGGGAGAGGTCTCGATGATGAAGAATTTGAATTGAGATATGTTGAGGATCTCAAGCACTGGCAGGTGGGCAGCGAGGAAATTCCAGTTTTCCAAGAGGGAAACGAGTTGAGATCACTGCGGGATCTCATAGACTATCATGAGGACAGCCAGTGAATTTCACATTGCCAGATGGGCAATGAAATGAGGTTGTTGTGGGATGTCAAAGACTGCCAGGAGGGAAGTGGAAGCACCTCAGACTGCCAGGTGGGCAGAGATGAGAATTTGAGACTGTATGAAGGTCTCATGGACTCGGAGGTGAGTTCAATTCAGCAAGGGTTGTTGATGAATATGGGATCGGTTGATCTCATAGTCTGCCAGGAGAGCAGCGGAAGCATCCCATATTTCTAGGTGGGCAGGGATGAGCAGATGAGACTATCTGTGGGTCTCATAAACTCGGAGGTGAATTGGAATCATCCTGAGGAGCTGATAGAGCAGACGAGCTCAGAGGTGAGTTTGGATCAGCATGTACAGCTGACAGAGGAAGATATGAGAGATCTTCTGATGATTGGGGGAATTGGAGTATTCCTACCGTTTTCCCAGGAGGAGGCAGAAGTCTGTGTTGTGGATGGTGTAGAAATAGCAGCAGAACAGTCGACTATGACTGTCAGGAAAGAGGAAGGATTGGAGCAGAATTTGGAAGCTGCCCAAGCAGAAGAAGAAGGAGAGGAGAAGGAGCATTCTGAGGAATGGCTCAATTATTTCGGCCAGGAAGCTGAAAATAAATAAGCTATAGCACTGAAGATAGCAGCAAAGGAATCGAAAGAGAGAGCAGGCAGATTTATCACTCCATGGGAGATGGAGCTAGAGATGCTGGAGGATTGGCTGAACAATCCAGGACCAGCAAGACAATGGACAGAAGTTGAGCTTTCAGAGAAGGTGACTGGACAGAAAGTCAGTCAGGAGGAGACTGCAGAGCTGAAGTCTACAGTAGAGTGGCAACTTGAGGCCACAGATGAAGATGAAGAAGAAGGCATGGGAGATCATGATGATCTACCCAATTGTAGAAAAATTTTGCAGTTGAGGAGACTGCAAAAACAGAGCCAGACACTGGAGCAGCTGGATGAGGTAATAGAAAACATCAGAAGGCTAATGTTGAGGTCAGCAGAAACTGTTAGCGAGGAGCAGTTGAGAAGAAGGAAGGAAGAAGCAGCAGAATGGAGCGGATGAACAACTCCAGATATTTGTTTGGGATCCAGGAGGATTTCCAAAGCAGCTGAGATGGGAAGCTCATGAGCAGGAGCTCATGAATTTTGCAGATGAGGAGTTTGATGCAGGAGCATCTCTCCATGTCAGCCAGCCATCCAGCTAGCCAGCCACGTCTTGCGCGTGCATTCAAAGCTGAAGAGAGAGGCGTAGCCTCATTTGAAATCTGAATTGAATGTAATTAAATGTCTAGGCTGGTGAGCCATAGAGCCGTGCCTTTGCGCAGGCTATAGATAGGATAGGCCATTAATGTTTGTAATGGATGAGATCTAGATCCAGATAGTGGACTAGACAACCCATTCAATGCGATTGAATAAGGTAGGTAGGTTGGAGGGAAGTGCTCGAAGAGCCCCCTCAGGTAAAAGAGATCTGATATCTCATTTTTAGTTAGTTAGTGAAGTAGAGAAAAAAATAAAATCTGCGAGTAGAAGCAGAAGAGGAGAGCCGGAGAGAGCTCGGGAACACCCTTGTACAAAACAAGCATTTTCCATTTTAATATAGACAGAAGTAGTTTTTTCTGCATTACTGTGTGTTATGTGAATGTCTGTGAGTGTTCTTTTATATGTTGTGAATGTATGTATGTGTGAGCATTTGCAGGGAGTCTGTTTGATTTCAGGTGAAGGTCTTTGAGGCTTCACACCAGGAGGGTGTGACAGAACGCTGCGGGTTCTGAGAGCCATTCATAGAGGATGCACTTTCGAACTTTGCAGAGTCAGACAAAGACGTGCTGCGGCAAAAGAACTGGAATCAACAACTCAGGAGGAAGACCTCAAGGTTGTTGAACACCTTGGAGGCAAGGCTGTGTGGGAGAAGACACAGTTGCAGACAGAACCTCTGAGGAGTTCTATAGAGCTCTGCCAAGTGGGCATTGATCACAGGCACAGGGTGTTGAAGAAGAACTCTGCTGTGAGTTCAGACAGAAAGAAGGAACCAGAATCATTGAGGATTCTGAGAGCTCTGCTAGGCGATCATCGAGCGAGTGGAGTGTGCACAGGAGAAGGAGACAAAACTGCTGGAAGTTCTGGAGAAAGATACTCTTCCCGGAGGGCATTTGAGTAAGTGTGTAGACAGACATAGAAAGGAGAAGAGAACTCTTTGAGTTCTGTATTTTGAAGGAAGAGTCCACTGAGGGATCTTCACAGGGTTGCTGAACACCCTGAAAGACTCAACAATCAGGTTGCTTGAGTAGAGACACTGTCAGGAGGGCATTATATTCTCCATTTGTGGAACGAGAATAAAGAAAGAAAAAATCCCTTAGGGGTTTGAGTGTTTGAGAAGCTCAGGAGGGACAGACTGCAAGGAGTGCAGAGGTTGAGGAACTCTTTGGAGGAGTTCAGAGTTCCCAGAAACTCAGGGGGAACAGTGTTTTCATACGCACGACGAAGCTCAAGGTAAAGGAGTTCACAGAGAGAAGGAGGACAAAGGTTGAGGCCTTTGAGAACTGGAGATTCTCCCAAGTCTAGGATGAAGGAGTGTGCAAGTTCAGGAGGAGAAACGACAGTCGTCAGATCGGCTGGAGAAAGAGATCTGGAACGTTGAAGATTCCACATCTAGGAAGGCGTTAGGAGGAGCGCACATAAGAGGAGATCATCAGTCGTCGGATCTCACTCAGATACCCGTCAGCCGTTGGATCAGGAGAAGGCGTGCAAAGTTTAGCCTCTGGAGGAGCGCACAAGAAGGACGGATCTGAACTGTCAGATCTTGAGCAGATACCTGTCAGCCGTCGGATTGGACAAGAGATGCACAAGGTCTACCATTGAGACTTCAACCATCAAGAAATCGGGAATCATGAAGACAAGGAAGTTGAGACACTTGAAGTCTCGAAACACCGGGAAGATCTGAGTCGTCCGTTCGGGGAGATAGGTGTCAGAAATCTGGAGAGAGTCGGGATATTAGGCATTAGGAAATCAGAGTTCCTGAGGTCGAAAAATTTGGGACATCACAAGTCTCGAAATCCCAGAGAAATCGTGACTGTCCATCAGAGGAGGATGCGTGGTAGAGATCGACGCCATCGGCGAAAGTCCCGCCAGGAAGTTGTTGATCGGCGTTTGGGTCATCGGGATATCGGGAATCCTGGTGACAAGGTGTTTATGCATTTTTGAATCACGAAGTACGAAACCACGATAAGTGGGAGCCAACTGTTAGCATATCAGAGAAGGAAGAAATCTCTGTTGTGTGGGGGCCAACTGTCAATCTATCGGGATTTGGAGGATCGAGAATCCCATGAAAAATTGCATTTTGGCATTGGAAACCCCGAAACCCCGACGAGGGAGAAGACTGCGGTCACGGGGATAGTGTTCATATGGGCAAGGAGCCTAGCCAGGGGGGCTAACGCGTAAAGAGCATGTCGGGATTCGAGAGATCACGAGTCCTGAGGGCGATTGCATTTTGGCATTGGAAAGTCCAAAACCCCGATGAGTGGTATGGATGCGGTCATATAGGGGGAGGTCACATGGACTAGGAGTCTAGCCTGGAGGGATAACGGACGTTGGAGCTCATTGGGGTTTTGAAGCCCAAAACCCCGACAGAAAGAAAATAAGGTTGCGGTCTTATGGAGAGCAGTCATATGGACCAGAGGGCATAGCCAGGAGGGGCTAAGGCCGGAAGAGAGCTCATCGGAGTTCGAGAGATCATGGGGACAAGAACTCTTGACATCAGGGATTAGGAAACCCCGAAACTCGAACCTGAGTTAGGGAAGAACACGGTTAAGTGAAGAGAACCATGCGGGTGAAAGAGCCGCTTCGACTCAGAAAGGTGAACTTTGAACGATCCTTGAAGACCGGGAGGTCAGGCGCAGAGACCCTGCAGGGTATGTAGGAGCGTCGTCGCACCATCAAATATCCATGTCCTTGGCGTCCGACCTTCTATCCCTGGCACAGTTGTCTTTCCTTGGACCTTCTACAGGTTCCATCCGAATAGTGTGCATGAGTAACTCCTCAACGACTAATTTTGCATGTGGTTCGCTTGGGTCTTGGGCCTCCCCGGTCTCTTTGTTCTTCCTTAGCCTGCCTCTTTTCCGGGGTATCGACTGTTGGGGAGATAAGGCTTCCAATCTCTTTCCTTTCTCTATATTCCTTCCTATTTTCACTTCTACACTGTGAGATATTGATTTTCCTATGGGTAGAGGGGAATATCCTTTCGGGTCCCTGGGGATGTCGACTGCAAGTAGAAACGAATCCCAACTCTTGCCCAGATGCCTCAATTTCTCAACTATCAACAATTTGATTAGTGAGATATGAGATAAGTTATTCTTCGACTGGTTTTCTTCAGCTTGGACATTGTCTTCCATTCCTCAGAGGCTTTGGTGCAAGAAGAAAGGAAGGTTCAATGGTCTCCTTCCTGTGAAGTGCATCAACAATATGATGTCATGTGGGTGATATCGACTTGGAACGCCCGTTTCGACTTTCCTGTTTAAAAAATTTGGTTTGATGAATTCCTCATAGCATAGCATGTCCAAAGGCATGCATTTATACCACCTTCCACCGTACTAAGGGATTTCTTTCGCACCTAACAGAGTTTCCTCCATCACCTAGAATGGTGATTCCTGCAATCACCGTGCATGACCCATTGAATCCGAGCGTGATATTTTCCTCCAGTTTCACATTGAACCCTTGGATTTTCCTGCAATAGAGCATGCACCCAACCTGTTCAAAAGATGCTCTGACATTCATATCTTCATTTACCAATGCCAAATTTTGAGGCTTGGATCCCACAGTTCTGCCACTTTGCACCCCTTTCTTTATGTTCATGATTTCGGCATGATGCAATTCATGTTTGTTGTTTGGATGTTGTAGTGAAGATTCCACCCACTTCGCACGGTGAATGGACAACGATAATCTTATCCCTTACTTGTCGGAGGGGTGGTAGTGTAACCTGCACGATAAGAGAGAATTACTTTGGTAATTCACTGCGTGGGCCCTAGGCACCATGAAGAATCTTATTGTGGGGACGGGTCGATGCTGTGACAAAGATGATGACGGGCCTGTCGCGATAGAGGAGCGTGCAATATAATTTGGGCATGATAAGAACTCTGAGGATGAGGGGATGACCATGAGAGGACTTATCATCCGAAAGACTAACTAGTGAACAACTTTAACCAGCTCCAAATCATGACTTGATATGGACCAAACGCGATGATCTTGACCCACCTAGTTTATGACATAGTTGATGGAAATCAGATTTCTCGCAGCGAGAAACTCAGGGCTTGCAGAAAAAGTTACAAATGACGTATAAAATTGGTTGGTGAATAGAATACACATAGAGTGACTGGTATTTATAACTAGATGGGTGAGGGGTGGAATCATGACAGGGGACACTGAATCCATGGTGATGAGAAGTTTGCAAGCAGGCCGAAGATTTGCACAACACATTCTCACGAGGACTACAATTCAGAGTGTGTGAAGTATAGATGATAAGAGCTGCAAAGTATACGTGATATGAGCATTGTGATTTATTATCCTTTCTGACTTCATAATGAACTAATGATGGTCGTTTTATCCATCGACATGACCCTAATATAACAATTTTCTTTGGCCTTTGGCATGTAATACCTCCTCTTCTGACAAGATTAGACTTTTGGGAAAATACCTTTAGTATTTACACATGTTTGATTATGACGTCTATTCCCGACTCCAAGGGACAAACCGACCACTTTCTAACTTCAACCCATTCATTGTTCGGTACTTGACCTCACACACTTTGACACAAGGACTATGACTCGACTAAGACCGACTCTAACTGAAAAAATGACGGTGCTAACAGCTGGCTCCAAAGGGGATGCTATCCTCCCAGTGAGGTGGCAAAGAACAATAGACTAGGTGCATGACCATTGGTCCTTATTTGACTTTCAGACTCTAAAACAACAAAAAAAAAACACCCTATACCTTTGTGACACAGTTACGATCGGACTCAGCATAAACTTAGGGCCTTCACTTCGGGCTTCAATTTACTGTTGACATACTGACTCGAAATGCCTTCCTTGAAAACAAAAAGAAATGACTATTTATAATGCCATGAAAACTAAACAGACGTTACTAAGCTAGATAGTGTTTGAGGAACCTGCCATTTACAGATCCCCCACCAGTGAGCTATCCATTAATCTCTTGTATTAGATATGCATTATCCTCATGGTACACAATGATTCTGAAAGGTCACATCCAAAGATGATCAAATTTTCCATGTTTTCTGTTGTTTTTGTTCCTCGCGTCCCACTTTAGCACCAGATCATCCACCTTGAAATCATCTTGCTTAAATTGCTTGTCGAAAATTTTCTTCATCCTGTCTTGGGGAAGCTGTGACCGGTTGAAAACCTGCTCCCTCATCTGCTACATGTGAATTAGCTGATTTATACTCCTCTAAGCGTCATCTGGATCGACCTATTTCTCTTGCAGCAACTTCCTAACGGGAAATCCCAATGAGGTAGGGAAAACTGCATCCACTCCATATACAATTTGGAATGGTGACGTGGATATGGACTTCTTGGTAGTGACTCTGTCAGCCCACATCGCATAGATAAGATTCTTGTGCCAGGCCTTCTTGTTGTCCTGCAAGAGCCTTTTAATAATTTTGGTTAAGATTTTGTTAATTGATTATGCTAATCCATTACCCTGTGGGTAATAATCCATAGAATGTGCCAAGGTTAGGTTTTAATTGTTACAAAACTTCTCCATTTTTTGGACTTAAATGTTGTTGTGTTATCCGTGATGATCTTGATAGGGCACCCAAACCTAGACAAGATGCTGGTCTCCAGAAACTGAATGATGACCATGTGAGTAGCCTGCCTCATTGGGACTGCTTCAATCCATTTGGTGAAGTAATATGTAGTTGTAAGTATCCATATGTGCTATGTAGAGGATGGTGGATGGATCTCTCCTATAAAGTCTAGGTCCCATTGCATGAACGGTGCTTCAAAAGAGATGGGTTTCAACAACATGGGTTGCAACTTTCTCCTTCCATTGAATATCTACCACTCGTGACAACTGAAAACTTCTTTGTATACATCTGTGAAAATGTTGGGCCAATAATAACTCGCTCTCAATATTTTATGCACAGTGGTTTTCCAGTAGTGATGCCCCCTATAGTCGCCTTTGTGGAATTCCATGATAGCTCGTTCTTCGTCATCTTCTAGTAAAAAAATTAGCAATATCCCTCCCATATCTTTCCAATATAGAGAGTTATCTAAGATGAAAAACTTAGCAGCCTTCAACTTTAAAAACTTGGCCTTGGTTTTACTTAACCCTGGAGGGGCTTGCAAATTTCTCAACACATGAATAATGTCCATGTACCAAGGTGAATCGATAAATTTTTGAGACACCTGCAGGGTTTCTTCTTCTTGAGGTTCCTCCGATAGATCAACAATAAAGTTTATTCCCAAAACATCGCAGTTCGACTGCGCCAACAACTTTGCGAGCCCCTGGCCCTTAATAAGATTTGTGGGATTGATTTCTAGGTTGTATTCTAGCATGACTACGATCCACTTACCTCTTCTCCCCTCAGGGTCAAGTTGAGTCAGGATGCCTTTGACTGAATTGTTGGGCAAATAAGCAATAATGCGGGAATGTAGTATATAAGTCTTAAACTCCTTGAGGTCTTTCACTAAGGCATATGCTTATTTTTCCATGATATCATACCTCAGTGGGGAGTCTCTCAGTGTCCTGCTGAATTAGGCTATAGGATTTTCAAAATTATGGTTGTCCTCTGGTAATAGTATGTCACCGATGGTGTGCTCCGAGGAGAAAGAGAATAGGATAAAATCCTTTGTGAAATCTGGGCTGTCCAACACAGGAGATTTGGTCAGTGCGACCTTGATGTCTTCAAATAATCTCCTGGCTTATGGGCTCCATTTGAAATCTTTATCCTTTCTGATCATGCTCGTGATATGTTTTATAATTTTAGCTAGATTCACGATGAATATTCTTCAGAAATTCACTTTTCCCAAGAAGGATTGTACCTCCTTGCTTTGAGGAGTGCTGATATTAAAAATTCCTTCTACCCTATTGGGATCTATATTTATACCTTCCTTTGATATTATGTGCCCCAACAGTTTCCCTTCTTACATTCTGAAATGTGATTTTTTTGGATCCAAAGATATGTTGAACTTTCTTCATTTTTGGAAGACCTTCTTCAGATGCTCAAGATGTTGTTCGTCAGAGTCAGAATACACTGTGATGTCCTTTAGGTAGATCATGATAAATTTGTCCTTTTCCTCAAGAAATTATATATCCATATCCCTCTCGAAGGTATCATAAGACCGAAATGCATCTTCACGTACATGAATGTACCCCATGGTGTCATGAAAGCTGTCTTTTCTCGATTATCCGGGTGTACCATGATCTGATTGTATCTTGAAAAACTGTCTAGCATAGACATCTTCTGGGACACAACTACCTTCTACAGGATTTAGTCCATCTTAGGAAGAGGTTATTTGTGCTTGAGGGATACTTTGTTCAAGTTCTAAAAATCCACGCATAACCTTATTTCTCCACTCTTCTTCCTTATAGGTACAAGATTGGAAACCCATTTTGAGAATATTAGAGAAACAATAATTTTGTCTTCTAAAAGTTTCTTTACCTCCTTTTCAATTATAGACAACAGTAGGGGGTTGATCTGTCTTAGATTTTTCTTGAAAGGGTTTTGATCTTCTTTGAGAGGAATGACATGCTGAATCACTCTAGTGTCGTAGACTTTCAGGTCCTCGTAACCCCAGGAAAAAACATCAGGAAAGTCTTTCATGATTTTGATGTATCTCTGCTTGATCTCCAAATTGAGCTTCTTTGAAAATTTGATTATCCTTGGATTCTCCTGGGTCTTGATGTTTCAATCCTCGACATCCTCATCATTCACAGTGATCTTGGGATTTCTGGCTACATCTTTTTCATCAAACAAATTTTCCAACGGAACTAATCCCTTGGGGATGATGTTATTTTTTAGTTGCACTATGTCCCTTCCAGCTATCTTGTTCTGAAAGGGGTATTCGTTACTGCATGCAACTCTATTTCAATATTCATCACAACAACACTCATAATTGATGTTCACATTAGAGAACTCGTTTCTCATTTGGAGAAATCTCTCCACCTATTTGTCATATTCAAACACCTGCCAATACTTGATATTATTGGGTACCGTTGGCCTGTGTTTGACTTCGATCTCATACTTTTTGTTGGGGAAAATTGGAATTTAAAAAAATGAAGTTGAGGTCGCCAAGGCATATGCAATTTGATTCTTCCCCCTTGGGATCATTGAAAAATTATACTCTGAGAATTCTTCGAGGAGGTCCGACACTAGATTCATGTATTCTCTCAATCTGGAGTTCTTGGAATGGTATATACCTTTCACTTGATTTATGACGAGATCAAAGTATCCATGCATTGCTATCCTCTTTGTGCCCAATTATTTCAAAGTTCTGAGACCCAAAATGAATGACTCATACTCAACCATGTTATTTGTACAATCGAAGGCGATTTTGTAAGACCAGAGTTTTGAGTCCACCTTGGGAGGATTTATCCATACATCGGCCCCTTCTCCCTCCTTGTTGATGGCTCTGTCGAAGATCATGTTCCACATCTTGTTCTCCACACGGTTTCTTGGGTTTATACACTCTTTTGATCGATGCGTGGCCTTATCCTCGACAGTCATGATAGTCATTGTCTCCTCCCCTTCAAAGCTCAAGTCATTGTAAAATATCGAGGAGCCGATCTCGGTGTCGACAGAGTAGATAGGGTGATTGTTCAGTTGGGTATTGCTACTCACCATATAATTCAGCAACACCTCTCTATAGAGCCATCTCTCTTGCCCAAAAACTAGGATAGTGGCGCATGACATATCCATCTGCAGGGTTAGTGATCTAGGTGGATATCGGTGGCCACCCACCTTTTCCAACTGGCTCAAAAAAACTTTCTCGCAATTTTGATAATTTACTATTTTTAGGAGTTTTTTGGGTCCTAAACTTCCAAAACTGTTGTAGTCCTCGGATAGATATTTCCAATGGGATATCATATGCCTAAAACAGATATTGTATGCAAAAGTTACGACCCCGGGAAGTTGATGTATTAACTTACCCAAACGGGGCCCACATGAATTTTGGTGCTTCATCTCCTAGGGTTAGGTTTTTAGATGTTTAGGGTTTTTGAAACTTTTGTTTATTATAAAAATGCCTTGACATCCTCATTTTAATGATATTCTTGAAAATGAGTGCAGTCGTCACATCTCTTCTCAGAGATAAGATGCCACCATTCCAGCAAGCTTATTTTCCGCTGCATTTTACAGTTTCAACTTATTTCCTTATTGAATAGAAAACCAGTTTTACTGTATCTTTGTTATTCTGTGTTAAGAATCTGATAATAATTTGTAGTCATTTCATTCTACTCATAAAATTTGGATCAGTGGTATCAGAGTGGTCTGCTCCTTGTTGTCTTAATGCATGTCCGCAATTTTCGGAGTACAAAGAGTTAGGTCTCGAGCTTGTTTCTCTTGAGGAAAAAATCTCTCGTACACCCAAGAGACCTCTCATGAAAGGAGAAAATAAAGATGATGGGATAGGATATACTTTCAAACTGTTGATTGAGGAATCCCTCATGTAACAGAGGAACGAGATGATGGATAATTTTGCGCAAATCCTTCAGCGACTACCATGAAGCGACGCATCTTCTTCAAGAGGAGGCACTGCCCTCTTCAAGGTACAAATAAACTTCGATATTCCTATATTTGAAGGTCAGATAGACATAGATGTTGTATACAAGTGGTTGAATCTACTATAAGGGTATTTTTATATCCATAACTTTTCGAATAGAGAAAAGATTACTTTTGCGCTCCTCAAAGGCGTTCCCAGTGTCAAAGATTGGTGGGAAACTTTCTGTGAGAAAAAGGAAATAGAGGAACCCTAATTATTTACAGTCACGGGCACCTGGGAATCCTTCATGGATGTTATTAAGGAAAAATACTACCCTTTTGGAAGTTATGACGACTTGTATACCAAATGGACCACACTGCGGCAAGAAAGAGACCAAGCAGTGCCAAATTTCACAAATATCTTCCATATGTTGCGCACAAAACTGGGTATCAAAGATTCAGAATAACATCTGGTGCTCAAGTATCRTSGTGCTCTATATAGATACATCCAGACCAAAATGGAATTTTTGGACATCTCATCCTTGGGCACAACCTATCGATATGCTATCAAAATCGAGCAGAAGCTCAAACAAAAGACGCAATAATTTGGGTTAGGGAACCCCAAAAAAAAAAAGACAGGAAAGGGTGGCCCCAACCCATGTAACAAAGGATAGAGAAAATATGGAAAGTATCAGGACAACCAGTCCAAACCGCAAGAAAAGAAGGACACCAGAAAGACAAAGAAAGATACCGGGAAGTGGTGCGACTTCCATAAGAGCCCTTGGCATAACACTGCTGACTGTTGCTCAAAGGAGATGCTGGTGGCCAAAGTGAAAGCGTCTGAATAAGATGCGGGTTCTGACTTAATTCAGAACCAGAAAGTGGAAGATGGATCATTGATGTGAAACCTAGTGCCACCATTGCTACCACCAAGCTCCAGCATGGTGAACCAGATGAGCCAGAAGAAGGAGAGCACCTCTTCCATTCATAGATGTGGGTAAAAGGCACCTCGATGCACTTCATCATTCATAGTGGTAGCCAAAATAACCTCATCTCAGCAGAGGTCATCAAGAGGCTGGCCCTGCCGACAACACCACACCCACAACCCTACACCATTGGATGGCTCTTCCAAGGAAGCGATCTCCATGTCAACCAAGAGTGTCGACTGTCGTACGACATCAAGCCCTTCAAAGACGAGGTATTGTGTGATGTTGATCCTCTCAAAGTTTGTGATGTTCTTTTGGGCCAACCTTATTTATGGAAACGTCATGTTGTATATGAGTCTAGGCCTCGTAGTGTTATTATTACTTTGAACAGGAAATTGTACAAGATACCCAAGGTTGTCCCACCTAGTGCTATTTCCTTGATCTCTGCTAAGCAATGTAGGAAGGTCATCTCTCAGATGGGGAAGTTTGTCTTCTTCATGATTTGCTCTCAGAATGAGAGAAAAATCATAGCCACATCTAGGGTCTCTGCGGCTGACCTCTCCACACAGCAGAATAAATTAGATAAGGTCATGGAAGAATACTCAGATATCTTCTCCTCACCTACCGGGGTGCCTCTACATTGCCAGGTCAGGCACCCCATCGATCTGACCCCCGGAGCACCGCTGCCCAATGGGCTAGTCTATTGTCGCTCTCTATTAGATAATAAGTAGATCAAGGGATAGATCCAAGAATTTTTCCACAAGGGGAACATCTGTCGCATCTCATCACCTTGAAGGAGCCTAATCATACTAGTACAGAAGAAATATGGAACCTGGCGACTTTGCATTGATTACCGGGCTCTGAATAAAATCACAATTAGAAATTGATACCCGATTCCCTAAATAAACGACCTCCTTTATCAACTCATGGGGGCCAAATACTTTAGTAATATTGATCTGAAGTCTAGCTACCACCAGGTCCCGATAGAACAAATTGATGTATGGAAGACTACCTTCAAGTCAAAGGAAGGCCTTTTTGAATGGTTGGTCATGCCCTTTGGTCTAACAAATGCTCCAGCCACTTTCATGAGGATGATGGATGATATCTTGTGACCATTCATCAATTCTTTTGTAGTGGTTTATCTGGATGACATTCTCATTTACAGCAAGACTTGGGTCGAACACTTGCAGCATATTCAACAGGTTTTTCACACCTTGCGGTAGCACAAGCTATATGCCAACTTGGAAAAATGCTCCTTCGACATGGACATGGTCCATTACCTAGGCTACATCATTGATCAACATGGCATACATGTGGATCCAGCCAAGATCCAAGTCATCCGTGATTGGCCAGCCCCAACCACACTCACTGCGCTTCGGAGCTTCTTGGGCCTTGCCAATTTCTACCGTGGGTTTGTGTTGGGATTCTCCCATATTGCATGGGCCCTCAACCAAATAACCAGGGTGGTGGTAAGGAGAAATTTGCATAGGGCCGGCCCCAACAACAAGCATGCGATGATTTGAATCAGCGCTTGTGCTCATCCCCAATACTTTCACTACCAGACTTGCAACAACCCTTTGAGATTAAGACTGATGCTTCAGACTATGATGTGGGTGTCGTTCTCACGTAGCACGACCACCCCATGGCCTATCATAGTGCGACACTATCAAATGTTGTCCATAAGTACCCTACTTATGATAAAGAAATGTACTCCATTTTGCAAGCCTGGCGTGAGTGGAGACATTACATTCTTGGGAGGGAGACAGTCATCCATACTGATCATAAGCCACTGCAAATCATGCAGACACAAGGAAAATTGCAGAATGACCACCATCAAAAGTGGTCCACATACTTGCAACAATTCCACCTCAACATCAAGTATAAAATAGAAAGCACCAACTGTGTCACTAATTTCCTCAGCCGACCACCAATCGCGGTACTCACCATAGTGTTAGAATCCTGCGGCCATGAGACCTATGGATGGACCCAACTTCTATGAGATAGACCCAGACTTCGCCACCACCTACCAAATGTTGGGTGCAAAGGCAGTTGTTGATAATTTCCATCTGTAGGATGGGTTGTTGTGTCGAATGGGCCATATATGTGTTCCATCAAGTGAGCAAGCAAAAATAATCTGGGAAGCCCACTACAGCCGGGTGGCAGGACACACTGTCGTCGAAAAGATAGTGGCAATGCTACAAAAACATTTCTACTGGCCGAAACATCGACAGGAGGTCAACAAGTATATCAGGTCTTGCACTGCCTGTTCTATTGCCAAACCAACCACTAAGAAATAGGACCTGTACACCCCTCTTCCTACTCCTGACAGGCCATGGGAATCCATCTCAATGGACTACATGTCAGGCCTCCCGTCCACCAAGCAAGGAAATGACTATGTTTTTGTGGTTGTTGATTTCTTTTCTAAGATGGTGATTCTGGTTGCTTGCAAGAAGAGCATCATAGTAGAAGCCACTTCCAAGCTATTCTTTGAACATCTCTGGGTACATTTTGGAATCCCACAAACCATTGTCTCAGATTAGGACAGTCGATTTCTTAGAACATTCTGGTCGAGCCTCTGGTCACTGCTGGACACCAAACTCACCAAATCCACGACCTTCCACCCCCAGAGACCATTGCTTCCTAAGGATGCAGGATTGATCTAGGTGGATATCAGTGGCCACCCACCATTTCCAACTGGCTCAAAACAACTTTCTCACAATTTTGATAATTTACTATTTTTAGTAGTTTTTTGGGTCCTGAACTTCCGAAGTTGTTTTGAGGCCCTAAACAACGTTTTTTGGGGTATGTTGCGGTTGCAAAATTTCATCATGAAATTTTGTGCAACTGTTGTAGTCCTCAGAGAGATATTTCCAATGGGCTATCATATGCCTAAAATGAAGATCGTATGAAAAAGTTACGACCCTGGGAAGTTGATGTACTGACTTACCCTAACGGGGCCCACATGACTTTTGGAGCTTCATCTCCTAGGGTTTGGTTTTTGGATGTTTAGGATTTTTGAAACTCCTATTTATTGTAAAAGGGCCTTGAGAGACTCATTGTAATGATCTTCTTGCAAATGAGCACAACCATCACAACTCTTCTCAGAGATAAGCCACCACCATTCTAGCAAGCTTGTTTTCCACTGCATTTTATAGTTTCAACTTATTTCCTTATTGAATAGAAAACCAGTTTTATTGTATCTCTGTTATTCTGTTTTAAGAATATGGTAATAATCTACAGTCATTTCATTCTTCTCATAAAATCTGGATCAGTTACCTTCAATTTTTCAGCCCACGACCTGGATAATAACATGCCAAATTTCGGGGGTATGTCGGCCATAACCACGTCCATAACCAGATTCTTAGAAGAGATTTGGGACAACGACACAACCAAATATTTGATCAGACCCAAGAATTTCAATTTGATCGAGTCGAAGGAGAAAAGATCCTTATATGGTCTGGTGATGTCTAAACCTAACTCGTACATGACCACTTTTGGCATGAGATTGTGCAACGCGCCCGAATCCAGCATGGCTTTATGAAAAGTTGTGTCATGAATTTTGAGGCTGACGTAGAAAATGGGAATGTCCTTAGTGTCACCCGTTTTTTCCATGCACAGACCAAACAAAATAACAGGGTGGTCATCCTAGATGTTCAAGGTGTTGGAAGTCTCTTCCATATTCAACATTTTAATAATCTGATCCCGATACTCTCCATTCTTGATGAGATCGTTGAAAGGGATAGAGATTTTAATCTTGGCCATTTCGTTTTCAATGTTAAAAGGGGGGGGGAATTTATCTACCTCTTTGATGCCCATCCACCGTCTTGCCTCTGGTGCTTTCTTTAAAACCTCCTCTTTTGACTTTACCTTTTCCATCGTGTCCTTGGTTGGGTTGTATTTCTTTGGTTGGCTCACAGAAGGTTTTTTCATTGAGGTTCCTTTGTGGCATTCATCTGCTAAGATTCTATAGATGCCTTTCTGCTTCTAAGGTTCTATTGCTTTTGAAAATGCATGATGGCATTGTGATATCCTTTCCTGAATTCCTCTGTTTCGGAAGAAATCATGTCATCAGTCTCTAGCATAGTACCATCATCTGCGTCCATGAATTGATCGTGCTCCCTCTTCATCAAGAACACATGGGTGTCTGTGTCATTGCAACAATGCATCTTATATTGGTTCATCTGATCAAAATCTTCATCGATGTAATTGTTTTGGAATGGAGGCCTTATTTGTGGATCACCCTGGTCTCTCTATTCCCTCTGACTGATTTGTGGGAAAGGATCCCTTCTAAAGTTTTTATTTATGGGTTGGAAATCATTATGTTCTCGGACGACGGGCTTGTTTTCCATGGACATCCTTTCCATCATCTTCTCCATAGTCTTCATCATTAAGTCGAACTTATCATCCGACGATCGAGAAGTCAAGGGTTACGCATATCCTTGGGGATTCTTTCTGTTTCTGTCAAAGTTTTGTTTGATTTTCCCCAATGCCATAAGGTTTACTTCGAATTTGACTGTGTCACTCATCATGGCACCCATATTAACATATCTCCTTTCCCTCAACAACAAAGAAAAATCATTATGAAAATAGTCAGCATGTCAGAGTTGTGCAGCTCCGGGAGGCAGCTTGATTTCTGCGGGCATTGAGTTGTAGACCTTCATCAAATGGGCTGAGAAATATTGCACTGTCTTTTATGGAAATCTCTTCATATTGTTGTACTTCATTAGTAGTTGCAAAGGATTCTTCTTGTCTCCCCATATGGAAATTAATGATGTTTCAAATGCGAAGAAGTTGGGGATGCTTGTTGCTTGAAGGGCCTTAAACCACTTCCTAACCTCCCCTGAAAGAATCTGCGTGAAAAACCTCATCTTCGCATCCTCATGATAGACCTCCTATAGATCAACAAAATCATTGAACCAATCCAGGTGTTTTTGGGCAGAGGTGTTTCCCTCAGCATCATATAGCTTGATCCTCTCGTTGTAGTTCTAGGGAAAATCATGCAGTTGGGCTAACAGGGAAAGGGGGGTGAATCTAGAGGCCATTTCTCTAGAAGGGTTTGGGACATGCAGGATGTTCTAAGCACAGATTATGGTATCTTGCAGGATTTTGTTTGGTATCAGAGATCAAAACCTCTTCTCATCGAAGACTATATCATCCAAGCTATTTTATGATTTAGACCTGAACAAGGTTTGTTTGAACAAGGTGTTGAAATCAGGGTCATCAATGATTTGTACACCGTATTTGGGTAAGGATAAGTTTATGTCCAGGTAATAGAATGGGTATGTTGCTTTCTCCTTTTCCCTACGCATAATTTTCTCGGGATCATACACAGGTGTTACAGGGTCAAGGTGAGGATTGGCTCTGGTATAAACTATTTTTGGAGCCAAGATTTCTGCTTCGTGCTACTGTATGCTACTGGTATATTTTTACTAGAGTTGCCAGGGTAAAGGTTTCATCCAATATAGGCGTTTGGACCACTGTTACCCTCAGGGTTCAAAACTATATCTTTAGTCATTCTCCCAGGGAAAAAATTATTCAATTCCATCCTCGGAAACGACACCAAAATGTTAGCACTCTATGAACTTGTTTGGTTGAGAAAATAAATGACATAGGTAGCCTACAAACTAACTTTAATTCCGAAAACTAGCCTTTTCTACCCAGAGAGGGCTCTCTCGGAGACCTCATCTCTATACAGGTTGTGGCTTTGAATTTTCAGCTAGATTTAACATGTTCGTACAATATTTCTAGTTCTATTGGAAAGAGAATGTGAAACCTTGGGCCATGGAGTCAAATTCCATAAAACAAGAGAAAGAAATGACTTGGCAACTAAAAATCAAGAGGATAAAGTCTAAATAGGAAATGGTCTTTCAGTTCAAAATCGTTGTGTGTGGTGGGAGAAAAACACATAAAGTAACTCAAAGCACCGCTGGAGATGAATTCTGAATTAACTTAGAAGGAAACACAATCACCTAAATGGAGAAAGTCTAGAGCACTGCGTGGTGAATTCTAGACTTGTAAAGCGTTCTGATTTAGACAAAAATACATATATGAATATAGAGAACACAAGAAGCACATACATGAGAGAGGTCAAAATACATCAAACCACTACCATTAGAATATTTTCATCAAAGCTTTAGGACCTTTGCATTAAACTTCAATTGATTTCCAAAATTACATTCAACAATCACTGTCTACATTACTTTGCCAAGCAACCTAGCTTACATTGAAAATATGCAATATATAGAAAAAGATGTGCCTCTTGGGATGCCTTTCCCCCTCAACTACCATCCCAAGAAATTAGGCTTTGATTATTCCTTGTCAGATGATCCTTCGGATGGCACTTTACTAAGAACAGAAACTTGACTATGCCCAATCATACAATAAACGATGCCTTTACCATTACAGTTCGTTCATCAACAAGATTCTATCGTTAAGAAGTTGCACATTGGTGATTATCCCTTGGAAGTTTACCGGGACGATCAAGTGATTTTTCGGACTCCCGCTACCCAGTGTAATGACTTCGATTGTTGTCGCGCGATCATTGGTTGAGGTGTGCATGTGGCGGGTAACCGTGGACTATCATAGGTGTTCCCAAGATGACAATTCCAGACAGGGGGGAATTCCTTTCTTCAAAACTATCATGCGCTCATCCAACACTTTTCCTTCATGATAGGTGGGTTTCCAACATTTTCACTACATTTTTCCACCACATAGGTACATTTCAGAGTGCCTACTTTGTGGCAAGGAACAGGACACGGGGAGGAAAGATCTTACGCCATGTTAAAAAAAAATAAACTGGGTCGATCAATTTAGTGTTTGGATTTGTCTGCAGTCTTGATATCTGAAGCGTTTTCCTTAGTGACCAATTTGTCCTTTTAAGATTATTTACTTGTCTTCACAAGACCGCGTTCCCCTTCAACTTTGTTTTCGCACTGGCTAGAATCATGCAGATGTTTTCCATGGCTGGTCCACATTCCCTGAAGTTCTTCACAATTATTTCCTTTGGCATTCTTTGCGCTTCGTGTAGCTAGATGATCATGTCTTGTGATTATCTAAGCTACCTCTTGAGCCAATTCACATTCCCTTCTCAAACCTGTGATGTTGGCATCTCGACAGTTTTTTCCGCTAATTGATTTCTCAAATCCCTTTTTTCCTGGTACAACTCATCAATAGAATGTTGCACTTTCTTTAGTTTCTGCGATGACTCACGGATATCCATGTCTTCAGTGTATAGCCTTCTCCACCTGGCAAAAGTGTCTCTCCTTGGACCTTCGACAGGTTCCAGCCGAATAGCGCCTATGGGTAACTCCTCAATGACTGATTTTGTGTGTGGTTCGCTCGAGGCTTGGGCCTCGTCATTCTCTATTCTTCCTTGGCCTGCCCCTTTTCTGGGGTATCGACTGTTGGGGAGATAATGCTTCCAATGTATTCCCTTTCTCTGCAACCCTTCCTATTTCCACCTTCGCACTGTGAGATGTTGCTTTTCCCATGGGTAGAGGGGAATGTCCTATGGGGTCCCTGGGTATGTCGGCTGCAAGTAGAAATAAATCCTATCTCTTTCCCAAAGACCTCAATTCCTCAACTATCAACAATTTGATTAGTGAGATATGAGATAAGTTGTTCTTCGACTGGTTTTCTTAAGCTTGGACGATGTCTGCCATTCCTCGGAGGCTTTCGTGCAAGAAAAAAGGTAGGTTCAAAAGTCTCCTTCCTGTGAAATGCATCAACAATTTGATGTGATGTGGGTGTATTATGTCAGACCTTCTTTCACATGTTAAATACTTTCTAATCAACTTAAATAGTTTTTGAAAAAACTTCTGTAGATATCAACTTGGAACACGCATTTTGAATTTCCCGTTTAAACAGTTTGGTTTGATGAATTCCTTGTAGCATAACATGTCCAAAGGAATGCCTTTAAACCACCTTACACTGTGCAGAGAGATCTCTATCGCAAATGAAAGAGTTTCCTTCGTCACCTGGAATGAGATTCCTGCAATCATCGTGCAGGATCCATCTGATATGAGAGCGAAATATTCTGTCAGTTTCATGTTGAACCCTTGGATTTTCTTGCAATAGAGCATGCACATGACCTATTCGAAATATCCTTTGACATTCAGATATTCATTTACCAATTGAAAATTTTGAGACTCGGAAACCACAGTTTTTCCACTTCATTCCCCTTTCCTTATGTTCAGGGATGTCTCCATGATGAAATGTGTGTTTGTTCCGTGCACGCGGTAGTGAAGATGCCACCCCCTTCGCGTGGTGAACGAACAATGATACTCTTAGCCCTGACCTATCGGAGGGGTGGTAGTGGAACTTGCAAGATAAGAGACAATGACTTTGGGAATTCATTGCATGGCCCCCAGGTGCCACAAAGACTCTTAGTGTGGGGACATGTCGATGTTGTGACAAAGATGATGATGGGAATGTTGCAGTAGGGAAGCCGAGAAGAGAATTTGGGCGTGACAAGAACTCTTAGGATGAGGGGATGACCATGAGAGGACTTATCGTCTGAAAGACTAACTGGTGACCAACTTCGATTGACTCCAAATAATGACTTGAGATGAACCAAATGCGATGATATTGACCCACCCAGTTTATGACATAGCTAATGGAAATCGGCTTTCTCGCAGTGAGAAACTCGGGGTTGCAGAAAAACTTACAGATATAAACTCGGTTGGTGAATAGAATACACGCAGAGTGACCGGTATTTATAACTAGATGGGTGAGGGGTGTAATCATGTCAGGGGACACTAAATCCATGGTGATGAGAAGTTTGCAAGTAGGCCGAATATTTGCACAACACATTTGCGCGACGATTACAATTCAGAGTGTGTGAAGTGCAGATGATAAGAGATTCATATTATACGTGATATGAGCGTCATGATTTATTATCATTTCTAAATTCATAATGATTTGATGATGGTCGGTGTATCCGTCAACATGACCCTAATATAAAAATTTGCTTCAACCTTTGGCACGTAATACCTCCTCTTCTGACAGGACCAGAATTTTGGGAAAATACCTTTATCATTTACACAATTTTTTTTTTACGTCCATTCTTGAATCCAAGGGTTGAACCAACCACTTTTTGACTTTGAACCATTAATTTTTCGGTACCTAACCTCACATTATTTTAAACAAAGACTTTGACTTGACTAATATTGACTCTAACTGAAAAAATGATGGAGCTAACACCCCTTTTCGAACATCTCTTGGATCTAGTGTTTGATTTCCTCATTTTCTAGTAGAGAGTAGTGATAGACTAGCCCATTGGGGAGAAGTGCACTAGGGGTCATATCGATTGAGTGCTTGACCTGAAAGTGCGGAGGTACTTGAGTGTGTGAGGAGAAAATGTCTTTGTATTATTCCACGATCTTATCTAGTTGATTTTGCTGCATGGGGAGACCTATCGTGGAGGCCATAGATGTGGCTTCAACCTTCCACTCACTTTGATCATGAATCATGAAGAAGACAAAATTATTGGTCTAAGAGATGACCTTCCTGGATTGCTTGGCAGAGATCAAGGAAATGGAAGTAGGTGGGAGTACCTCGTTTATCCTGTACAATTTCTTGTCCAAAGTAATAGTAACACTATGAGACCTAGACTCATATACAACATGGCGTTTCCATAAATAAGTTTTTCCCAAAAAAAATTCATGAACTTCATGGTGGGAGACATCATGCAATACCTCATCTTTGAAGGGTTTGATGTCGTAGGGAAGACAACACTATTGGTTGACGAGGAGATCATTCCCTTGAAGGAGCCATCCAATGGTGTGCATTTGTAGGTGTGTTTTTTTCRATAGAGCCAACCGATTTATGAACTCCGCTAAGATGAGGTTMTTCTACCTACCACTATCAATGATGAAGTGCGATAGAGTACCCTTCACCCACATATGCGAATGAAAGAKGCGATCACCTTCCTCTGGTTCATCAGGTTCACCGGGATAGACCTTGGTGGTAGCAACGGTAGCATTGGGTTATGCATCAATTGTATGTCTTCCATTTTCTGGTTCTGACTCAAAGTCAAAGCTTATGTATGATTCAGAGGCTTTCACCTCAGCCACCAATGATTTCTTTGAGTGATATTCAATGGTGTTATGCTAGGGGCTCTTATGGAACTTGCACCACTTCCTAGTGTCTTTCTTTGTCTTCCCATTGTCCTTCTTTGTTTATTGTTTAGACTAGTTGTATTGAGGCTGTCCATCCTAGCTCTACCCTTTTTTCTGTGGGTTGGGGATAACTTTTCCCTTCTTTTGTTGTGAGGGGTTCACAAACCCAAACTACCACATCTTTTGTTTAAGCTTATGCTCAGTTTTGGCAACATATCGATAGGTTGCATCAAAGGTCGATATGTCTAAAAGTTTGATTTTTGTTTGGATGTATCTATGCATACCGCCATGGTACTTGAGCACAAGATGTCTCTTAGAATCTTTGATACCCATCTTGTTTCACAAGGTATGGAAGACGTTGGTGAACTCTAGCATTGTTTGGTCCCTATCCTGCCACAGTGTGATATTGTTTCTACCAATCCACCTGAAGCCTTATTGTTTTTTCCTTTCTACTAATCCTATCCAACACACTTCCTTCATGTTCAAACATCTAACCATGTGCTACAAGTTCTATGGTATGTTTTTATTTTTATAGGCACCCACCATTGCTATAGAAGGAGCATAAATCACAAGTACAGAGAAAGATATTGGTGTTGATAGACAAGAACCAACACCAATAAGCCCTATGGAATCCACACAACAACCAATTATAGGGGATTATTCTACTAAAAAGGTTGGCAAAGATAGAAAAAGGTAAAAAACAGGTGCTACCACACAAGAATTGTTGGACAAATGAGAGGGGGGGGG